>CM035406.1:118608449-118805949 GCA_020310875.1 Ceratopteris richardii
TATACATGTGTCTATGTATGTATGCATATGCATGTGTATGCATATGCATGTGTATGCATATGCATGTGTATGCATATGCATGTGTATGCATATGCATGTGTATGCATATGCATGTGTATACGTGTGTGTGTATGTATGCATATGAATGTATGTATGCATGTGAGTGTATGTGTGTGTGTTTATGTGTGTGTATGTATGTGCATGTGTATATGTATATGCATGTCTATGTGTGTGTATGTATGTGTAAGTATCTATATGTGCATGTGCATGTGTGTGTCTATGTGTTTGTATGTATGTGTAAGTATCTATATGTGTATGTGTATGTGTGTATATGTGTGTATATGTGTGTATGCATGTAAGTGTATGTATGCATGTGAGTGTATATGTATGTCTATGTGTGTGTATATATGTGTATGTGTATATATGTGTATGTGTATATATGTATGTGTGTGTATGTGCTAGTGTTTCTATATATATGCATATGCATGTGTGTATGTATGTATACATATGCATGTGTGTGTACAAATGCATGTGAGTATGTATGCACATGTGTGTATGTATGTACATGTGTGTGTATGCATATGTGTGTATACACATGTCTATGTATGTATGTATGCATATGCATTTATATGCATTTATATGCATATGTGTGTATGTATGCATGTGAGTGTATGTGTGTGTGTCTATGTGAGTGTATGTGTGTGTATGTGTATATGTGCAAGTACCTTTATTTGTATATGTGTGTATGCATATCATATATGTGTGCATTTGTGTATGTGTGTATATGTGTGTATGTATGTGTGTGTATGCATATGTGTGTGTATGTGCATGTGTGTGTATGCATGCCTCTATGTATGTATGTGTACGCATGTGTATGCATGTGTGTGTATATGTATGTGTTTGTATATGTGCAAGTATCTATATGTGTATGTGTATGTCTATGTGTGTGTATGATTTTGTATGTATATGTGTATATGTATGTGTGTGTATATGTGTATATGTGTGCATGTGTGTATGCATATGTGTGTATGTATATGCATGTGTGTATGTATGTGCATGTACCTTTGCTCCTTTGATTGGTCCTTCACTCATTCGCTCTTGTTCGCTTGTTCGGTCGCTCCTTTGCTTGTTTGCTCTCACTCTCTCACCTGATCCCAGAACAAATGTGCCGAAATAATTCAATTTTGTTTTCAAATTCACGGAGCATTGCTTATGCAACATTGTAGCATCCCGTCTAGTGTGCAATTGTTGCTAACATAGTCACTAAGGGTTAACACACATAGCGACAACAAGTATATGTGTCGCTTGTGTGACGCTCTTTGTCGTTTATTAGACGCACTTGATTTATTCTTTTTATTTCTCTTCTGGAGCGTCGCTATGCCCCCTTTATTCTTGTAGTGAAGCAATCACTTTTAAGAAAGGTCACAAGAAGTATTTTATTCCTCTAGAAGATAAACAACACTATCTGGAAGCTCAATTTCCCTCAATTCCAGAACCACCACATATGATGGCAGAAATAGAAGAAGAGCTCCAATTCTTAGAAGCTAACCGTGATTTGTGACCGATAGGTCTGATTGATATACTTGAAATATTATCGTAATTCTGACAAGACCTTGTTGTAGTTCTGGTATGCCCTGAATCTTCTTGTTCCCAATCTAAAGAGGAGACATCATGTCTTTCTAAGGAAGATCTTTCTACTCATACTCATGTTCACATCCAAGAAGATCGAATTGAACAGGTAAATTTAGGGTCTAACAATATACCTTAGAAAGTAAAAATAGGTGGCATTTTATTGGAAGGATTTTAGAAGGAATTATTGATGCTCTTGTTTGAATTTAAGGAGGTGTTCACTTGGAATGACTTTGATATGCACACATTGGATCCTACATTCTATCAACATAAAATTGTGTCAAAACCAGACGCTTCTCTAGTAATCCAGCAATATTATCGTATGAAGTGAAATTTTGCCAAACAGGTTAAGGAAGAGTTGGATAGACTACTGAAGGTCGGATTTATCATGCCTATTGAATATCCGGAGTGGGTATCTCCTATTGTAATAGTTCCAAAGAAAAATAAGAAGCTACAAATTTGTGTAGATTATCGTAAACTAAATGCAACAACGATTCCAGACCCATTTCTACTATTGTTTCTAGACACAATGTTTGATGAAGTTGCTAGCCGAGAAATGTATTCATTTCTAGATGGATTCAATGGATATAATTAGGTTAGAATGTTAGAGTCTGATATCTTGAAAACAACTTTTATTACAAACTGGGGAGTATTCGCATGTCTAGTAATGTGGTTTGGATTACAGAATGCTCCTCCAGCGGTGTATGCAACAAAATTTCACTCCATACTTAAGCACTTTCATGCGGGGTTTTTTGGACTTTTTTCAATATTTGGACATCAAGTGGATCATCTACAACATTTAAGGTTGTGTTTCACTAAGTGTAGAGAAGTACACTTGATTTTAAACCCAGCTAAATTAGTTTTTGGAGTAAGATGTAGAAAGTTACTTGGACATATTATCTCTAATAGAGGAATTGTTGTACATCCGAATAAAGTAAAAGTCATATTGGAAGTACCTCCCCCATGTTCTCCAAAGGAAGTATTATGGTTTTTGGGCCAAATCTACTAGCATGGCAGGCATTTACATTGTTTAGCTCATATTGCAATGCCCTTAAATGCTCTTGCTCATGTGAAACCCCAAAGCTTCCAAATGGACTTTGGAATGTGATCTACCTTTCTGAAGATTAAAAACATTACTCACATAGGCAGTATTACTTCAAGCTCTGGATTGGTCTTACCCTTTCTATGTCTTTGTTGATGCTTTTGATATTGCTATTGGTTCGGTTTTAATGCAGAAGGTAGATCATTCTTGGTTTAGACCTATTTATTATGCTAGTAGACATTTGAGTATGACTGAATGCAACTATTTAGTTACAAAACAAGAATGTCTAGGACTTATCTATTCTATTAAGAAATTTTGACATTATCTACTGGGTCATTCTTTTAGTTTTCATGTGGATCACTCTGTTCAGCTTAATTTAGTGAAACAACAAAATATGTTTGGAAAATTGGCTAGGTGGAACTTATTATTATAGGAATATGATTATGATGTAGTTCATCTACTAGGTTCTTTGCATATTATTGTAGATTTTTTATCACGATTAGATAACGATGAACCTCTGGATGGGATCAATGATTCTTTCCACGATGCAGACTTATTCTATGTTGGAGATACCAATGAATGTGATTTAGGAATCCCTACTTGGTATGATGAAATGATGTCTTTCTCGGTGGCTAGTCTTCCAGCATCCCATTTTATGGTCTACTTTCATGAAGAAGTTAACTTTACGGTTAACTTTACGGAGCCGGACATTTTCTATCATTTTAGATCATCTTTATTATAGGGATCTTACTAGAGTTTGGCTTTATAGGGACCTTACTGGAGTTTGGCTTGGATGTGTGCCACCTCATGAAGTCACATGTATCATTACGGAAGCTCATTCCATAATTTCTGGTGGTCATCACAGAACATGTTTAAGAGTGGAAAAAAATTGTTCAAAGTGGGCTATGGTGGCCAACCATTCACAAGGATGTTTGAGATCATGTACAACTTTGTGGCCCTTATCAATGAATGGGTGAACCTCGGGATATACATCATCTTTTGTCGCAACCCATTGTCCCTATGGAACCTTTCCAGAAATGGGGGTTGGACTTCATCGGTTCTATTCGTCCTCCAACCAACTCTGGTAAAACTTTTATTTTGACATGCATTGAGTACTACACTAGATGGTGAAAGCTTGGAGCTTAATACATTCAGCCATAGGAAGTGTTACTACAATTTTATTCATCGAATTATTTCCTCATTTCAGACTCCCATTGGAATTAGTTTTTGTTCGTGGCACTCATTTTTTGAATCAGGTTATTAAATCTATCACAAATTATTTTCGTATTGAACATAATTTTAGTTCCCTGTATTATCCTTGAGCAAATGGTTTGGCAAGAAGTATTAATAAAGTCCTACTTACAATGCTTCATAAATTTCTCCTTCAATATCCGACCAAATGGGAAAAGTATTTATCTTCAGTCTTATGAGCTTATCGTAATTCTTATAAAGTTTCAACTGGATTTACACCTTTCAAGTTAGTTCACATTATGGAAGCCATAAAGCCCATGGAATTCACAGTGCGGAGTTTATGTATTACTATGCAAAATTGATTATTACCAAATTAATCTCTAATATTTTGGATGAATACTTTACGACAATTATAGATATAATAGCTTTCTGCTTATGCAAGAAGTTCAGCATCACCAACAACGTTGGCATGATCATCATTTACGGAGACTTGTTTTTTGGACTAATGTTTTAGTATGATTTTTTAATTCCAAAATGAAGAGACAAGACAAAAAATTCAAACTTCAGTGGAAAATTCCATTTCGGATTCATGCAGAAATTGATCCAGCTGCTTTTCAGTTAGCAACATTGGTTGGAGAGATTTTATGGACTCCAGTCAATGGGTCCAAGCTTCGACCATATCGCATATAGTGCAATAGCCTTCCTTGTATTTCAATGTATATAAATTTTGTTTTTTTATAAGTGGCATCATCACATAAATTGAATAAAGATTTTCCCACAAATTTGCATGATTAGCTGAGCATTAATAAATGCAATTTGAGACTAAATCGGCTAGATTTCTAATCATTGGATACGAGGACTCAATATTCAAGAACATGCACACTCTTCAAGCACATGCAGACTTGCAATAGTTTCAACACTTATCTCCTTAAGCTGAGGGGTGAAAAGAACTCATTTTTTACTTATTACTTTGATGCTCTCTACTTTTCACATTCCCATATTGCATTTCCCTATAACCATGATGGGAACAATACTGCCGAGTACGGTCAAGCTCACAAACATGATTTCATTAGTAATTCTTGCATGGCTTACTCAAATGCATGCTTCTTGACTATGTGTAGCTCGATTTATACACATATACACACATAATACATATACACATACACATATATATACACACGCATACACACATATACATGTTTTAGGTATAGGTCCTTAGGATTAGGGTTTTAGGCTTTTTACACATATATACACATATGAACACATAATACATATACACACACATGTATATACACATGCATACACACATATACATGTTTTAGGTCTAGGTATTCAGGATTAGGCTTTTGGGCTTTTTACACATGCATACACACATATACACATATATACACATAATACATATACACATACACATGTATATACACATGCATACACACGTATACATGTTTTAGGTATAGTGTTTTAGGATTTTTACACATGCATGCACACATATACACATATACACATATACACACATAATACATATACACATACACATATATATACACATTCATACACACATATACATGTTTTAGGTCTAGGTCTTTAAGATTAGGGTTTTAGGAATTTTACACATGCATACTGTTAAAAGTGCGTTTTCCGTCACAGACACTTTTAAGTTCTTTTCGGGTTCTTGGGGATGGTAGGGGTCTGATAATTCAGAGGCCTTGTATCTTATTTTCCCAGTTAACTTAGCAACAAGCAGTACGTGTTATCCAGTATAATCTCTTCTACACAGTATTACTGTCATATTCCGGTTAGGCTTTTCATAGTATGCAACACAGAGAGTAATGATTATCGTCACACAGATCTAATAGCACCCACGAACGTTACCGTATTAATCAGACATTAATGTGATTCAACAAGGTAAGAGTAACAGTACTCAAAATTTAAGAATGCTGCACTACGATGTCTCCACATGCCGCAAATCGCCCAGACAAATAGTCTGGCGATCCTGTCTCCTCGCTACCGAAGAGCCACCGAAATGCCTTTTCATAAATTGATAAAAAGGGTACAACACTTCACTATGACCTTTCGGTACGTGCGGTATAGGAAAATATAAATTACATAATGCCAATCCGGCGGCCTTACACTGACACGCACGGTGGACTTGAACCCGTAACACAAACAAAATTAAGGCTCATCTACGATGCCTTGGATATACATGGTTCTAGCTAATTTGAAGGTTCTAGAAATCTTCTGTTTGAGCGAATCTAACATCAGTTTGAGTGTCTCCGGCTCTACCAACTGTGCATCAGTTCGAACTGAACTGGCTGCAATTACTTGACTCATCAAAACTTCAACCTGGGTCTGCAAAAATGCCTCTTGCAAATAAAAGTCATTGGCAAGGGCTGCATCTCGGCTCAGTCTCATATCATTAATTTGATTATCAATTCTTGATAGTCGGTCTGCTTGAACTACCAGCTGTTTTTCTCTTCTCTCCAGCTCCTGAGCTTGATATTGAATTGTCTGGTAATAAGCATCTCTTTCCTTTTTAATCCCTTCTATCTCCTTCTGAAGTTGAATGGTTAGACTCGTCTTGGCTTTAAGAGCAGAATTCGCCTGAAACAAATCGGCAGTGGTGGTCTGGAGTTCTGCAGTAGTTTGCTTAGCTAAATCAGCCATCTCCTGTCCTCTCTGCACAACTTCATCAAGCTGGATTCGCGTTTCTTCCAATAAATTTCCAACTGCCACTCTAGGGTCTTCTTTATCCTGTACTAGCTGTTTTAACTGAGTGATCTCTTCATCACGAGCTTTTAACAAAACATCCTTGGCTTTTAATTCGGCCAATGCTATATCGCACTGAGCAATGACTGTATCTTGTTCTGCAAGCCTAGCTTGAAGCTACTGAAGTTGCATCTGCAAAATATGGTTTTCTGCTTTAACAGCATCTGCTTCCTCCTGTAGTGGGGCAATATCAGCTTCGAGAACATCAACCTTGTGTTGCAACTCCTGTCTGATATTGTCGGTTGCCATCTTCAGTTGCATTGGTAACTGCTGCGAGAATTGGATCAACAGTCGACCCATCGATTCAAGTTCATGAAACATTGGAACCGGAAGAGGAAGAGGAGGAAGTGGTTGGGATGAAGAGGCTGATAATAGATGAGGGGAAGACGGTGGAGAATAGGCTGGAGAAGAAGATGGAGAATGGGATTCATCGGGAACAATAGGTTGGACTAGAACAATTGGCTCAACAGTTTTCATGTTGGAAGGAAGTGGGGTAAGAAGATTAGATACCAACACGATTCCAGTGGTCTGCTGTGTTGTCGCTTCAGTTCTGTCAATTACAACATCAACCAAAGCAATTACTTCATTGACAATCTCAGCAACAATGGCCTGCACATCATCTTGGGTTTGCTGTTGAGAATCCTCCCTAGAAGAAATTTCTTCAGATTCGGTGGTGGATGCACTTTGTTCCTGCTGCTGATTCTGAGAAGAAGGACCAGAAGCCTCCACGTGAATTGAAGTGGCGGTGTCGTGGAAGACCTCTTCTTCGTGTCCGGCATTGGATCCTTGAACCTGGCTCTCAGACGGACTTATATGACGACGTTTCCGACGAAGAAGTTGGAAGAGATCTTCATCCTCATCCTCTGTGTCCTCGAGCACTTGAACAGAGTCTTCATGGAACAAGATAGGAGCGGTTGGAGGTGGTTGTGTGGCTTGGAGTACCGGAAAAAGAAAGGTAAGGATATGGGGTAGATGAGAGCATGGAAGATCACCCTTATTAACATGTTTAATAACCGTAACACATTCACGGTGAATGCGCCGGAAATAAAAAGATGCAAAATTGACAGACTCACGAGAAGCTATGTCAATCATCGAGTAAAAGGGACGCGAAATCCCGTAGGTACATTTTTGCAAATTCAAGATAGCAACTAAAAATTGCAATGTGGTACATTCCGGATCAGGGCGACACAGAATGGCGTACTCATTAGATGAGTGCCATGGGAATAACGTGGTCATGGTAGCTACAGGAAGGAGAGGAACATTCTCCAATCCATCCCGAGGAAGTCGGAAGGCATCGACAAACGAGGCCAGAGTGATCACTACGCGTGTCGGTAAGCAAAGGATAGGCCAACTCGGCTCCGTAGCAGGTGTGGCAGTGATACCGGCAATAATCTGTGCATAAAATGGGTGACACTCCACTGAATGCCAAGGCAATTCAGCGAAGTTCAAGAGGCCACGAATACACAAATACTCACTCACTTCAGGAGTGAGTCCTTCACGGAAGGTAGCAACATTGGCTAATGCTTCCATGACGCGCATGCAAAAGCACAAGAACATAGAGAACACCAGAAACACACAGACACAATAGCGATTAATTGTGAAAGGAATAAGATTAAGTAGACACACGACAACGTGAGGCAATCAAAAACCCTAATCATCACGCGGTATTGAAATGATAACCTCCATAATTACGGTGTGCATGCATGAGCAGAATCAGTAACACGGGGCGGCGATTAATCATATTTAGATATCAAAATGACGAGAGTTATAGTCTATATTCAACCGAAATACGGAAATAAAAAGAAAATAAGAGACACGCGGAAAAACGAGGAACACGTCAGCGGTGATCAGGCGGTTGGTGATATGGGTGTAGCTTTGAACCATTAGTTACTTTGGAAAGGGGAACTCCGATTAAGGTAGTCAACCGAAAAGTAGCTGGTCCCACTTGCTCACTAATCCGGTAAGGACCAAACCACCGTAATTTAAATTTCCTAGCAAAACGATTTGCTTTAACATTATAAAATAGCACAAGTTGGCCCATCGTAAAAACTGGAGTCTTGAGGAAACAATCATGGGTACGGGCTTGCCGCAATTGAACTTCTTGAAGAACCAGCAAACTTTGCCAACGATGTTCATCCAAGGCTCTGAGTGCTTCCAACCGAAATGGCAAAGAGTCTTTGGGCAACAATTTCTGAGTGAGGGCCACACGTAGGCTTGGCATCGGCGACTTGCATAATAGACATGCCAAAACCACTTGTCAGTTTGCTGCATTAAAACACTTCCAATGGCTATGTCTGATGCATCCACAAAGACATGGAACAGGTGTTCCCAATGAAGGGGTTGCAAAATTGGAGCCTGCGTCAATAATCCTTTTAAACAATCAAATGCAATTTGGCATTCTGGAGTCCATTCGTACTGCCATGGAGTACTAGTCATGAGCTGATTAAGTGGTGTTGCTAAATGAGCTAACCACTGTAAATGTCTGCCATGCCACCGGATTTGACCCAGGAAGTGCATAACTTCTTTCGGTGTTGTAGGGACTGGTGCCTGCAACACTGCTGCAACTTTATCCGGATCAACTTGTATTCCTTGTGCAGAGATAATATGTCCGAGTAGTTTGCCACAAGAGACCGCAAAAACTGACTTTGTCAGATTCAAGCATAATCGGTATTCGCGACATTTTTCAAAGCAACAACATAAATGATACAGGTGCGCTGCCATTTTCCCAAATAAGGAAAAGTCATCCAAATATACTTGCATAAAAGTAGTCAGGTAGGGTGAAAAGATTTCTTGCATACAACGTTGAAATGTGCTTGGAGCATTCCTTAACCCAAACCACATTACCGTACAAGCATAAACACCCCAATTCGTGATGAAAGTTGTTTTCGGTATGTCCTGTTCTGCCATTCGCACTGGGTTATAACCATTGTAGCCGTCCAGAAAGGAGTACATCTCATGCCTGGCCACTCTGTCTAGCATTGTGTCGAGAAAGGGGAGAGGAAATGGATCAGGTACCGTGGCCGCATTCAGTTTCCGGTAATCCACACAGATACGCAGCTGTTTATTTTTCTTTGGAACAATCACGATCGGAGATATCCATTCAGCATGCTCGATTGGTACAATGAATCCCACCTTCAATAACCAATTGAGTTCTGCTTTGACCTGTGCTGCATAATTGGGGTTCATTCGATAACTAGATTGTTTAATTGGCTTCACCTCTGGTTTGAGCACTACCCGATGTTGATAGATCCGCGGATCAAGACCTTTCATATCGCGATAGTCCCAAGCAAAAACATCGGAAAACTCACGCAGGAGTCGGATCAACTCTTCTTGAAATGCCTCGGATAATCCTGCCTTAATCTTAACAGGTGGCGGGTTAGCCTCATCACCCAAATTATATGTCACTAACTGATCTTCCGGGACATAAAATTGTCGAGGTTTCACCAGATCGTCAGCTGACTATAAAAGCTGAGATAGGGTGGCTCCATCCATAACAACACTATCATCTGCATCCGCCTCTCCGGTCACAGGAACAATCGTACACGCTACCGTACTCCACTTGTCTGCTACTGATTGAAGATCTACAGTACCTAAAGAGATAAGATCTTTATTGTTTTTCAGAAACGCCTCTTCCTCATCGTCAGATAAGCCATCCAACATGTGGATCGGCTCCGCTACATATGGTCTGGCATGAAGCTCGCAGGGCTGGATGGCATCCAGTTTAACAACATATTTACGGTGATTATCTTTGAAAGTCAATTCCTGTGCTGACCAATCCTGTACAACTTTGGCTTGTTTCAACCATGGTCGACCGAAAAGTAGATTGTAGTCGAGGCTGGATTCTGGTAGTTCTAAGACTACAAAAGTCATTTTGAACGTGGTACCCTGCAAAGTAATCGGGATATTCCATACTAATCCCATCGGATGGACTCGGGATCGGTCTGCCATTCTTACAAAAAAATTGGACGGGCTCGATTCGGGTCCACCCCAATTTCTTGTAGAGAGCTGCAGTTGCTATATTCACACCCGAACCGCCATCAATTAGCACTTGAGTAATCTTTTGATTTTTATGCCAGACAGTGATTAATGGGACTGAATGATCGACCGTAGAATCAGCAAACTAGACTTCAAGAACTACATAACCCTCTGGTTGTTCCATGTAGATCTCATCTATAAGATCTCCATGCAAGAAAGTAGTTTTCACATCCATTTGGACTAGCTCTAAGTCCTCCATTGCAACATGCACGTGGTAGTCAGTCATCTTGACCACTAGAGAGAATATTTCCTCGAAATCAACACCATTTAAAGACCTTTGCAAAAAGTCATGCTTTATACTTTCGAGAAGCACTATTTGATGTGAATTTCAACTTATATACCCATTTACATGGTAAAGCTTTCATGCCCTTTGGCAAAGGTACTAAATCCCAAGTACCATTATTGTTAATAGAATCCAACTTACTCTTCATGGCATGCTCCCACTTGACATGATCCTCTGTCTACATAGTCTGTTTGTAGCAAGAAGGCTCACCGACATCTTTTAGCATAACAAAAACTAAACCTAGAACATATATATCAAGTGGATGTGAAACATGTGCAAAGCATCTCAAATGGTTGATGAACATTAACATTTGTAGACTAATTTGGTCAGACATTCTCTTGAACATCCTATGTGCAACATTTTTGTGCATGCTAACTAGAGGACCAATATCCTCAAACACCACTCTTCTCACTTCAACCTCCTTAATGGGTTGTTTGTGCATCTTAGACTCATTGAAAATGATATCAATACTTCTGATCACTGACCATGTTTCAGGATCCCATAAGAGATATCCAAATTTTCCTTCTCGACCATATCCAAGAATAATGCATTTCTTTGACTTATGGTCCAACGTATGTCTAAGATTCTTGGGTATTATAAACATATGCTTCACACCCAAAAACTCGAAGATGATCATAATATGGTGGCTTCCTTGTACATAAATCTTATCCCACTTTTAGACCTTTGGCAATACTAGGTGAAAGGTTAGTCACGTGAATTGCAGTCAATACTGCTTCTGCCCAAAAGCCTTGTGAAAGGTTTGCATGATGCAGCATAGAGACTACTCTATCATGAATAGTTCTATTCATCCTTTCAGCTACACCATTTTGTACTGGGGGTATAAGGAGCTGTAAACTCTCTATGAATTCCTCTAGATTGGCAGAAAAGGATGAATTCATGTGAGGTATACTCACCCCCATTGTCTGAAAAAGTAAAGCTTTGAGCTTGGTTCCTTTTTTTGGTCTCAACTAAAGCAAGCCATTTTCTGAAAGTAGAGAATACCTCATCCTTCGATTTGATAGGATATACCCAAAATTTTCTAGTAGCATCATCTATGAAAGTGACAAAG
Organism: Ceratopteris richardii; assembly: GCA_020310875.1. Lineage (NCBI taxonomy): Eukaryota > Viridiplantae > Streptophyta > Polypodiopsida > Polypodiales > Pteridaceae > Ceratopteris > Ceratopteris richardii. The sequence continues at coordinate 118,620,465 of CM035406.1, forward strand.
TAAAGTGAACCACCTAATGACTTTGTGGGCATAAGACCACACACATTTGTATGAACAAGATCTAAAGGTTGAATTGAAGAGGAAATGTGCATTTTATGCACATTTTTGGTTTGCTTTCCATATTGACAATGCTCACAAAATGAAAAATCAGAGAAAGATAACACAAGTAAGTACCCAAAACGAGAAAGATTTTCCATTCCACTACAAGATATATGGCCCAAACGACCATGCCAAATACAAGCCATAGGCTATTCAATAATAGCTAACAAGTGTTCTTTCTATGATACAAATAAAGCATAAAGTAAGGCAACTTTGCTTCCTTTTGCAATAACCATATTGCCCTTTGATATGCAAAAGGACTGAGCATAGAAGACCACCTTGTAAACGAGGTCATCAAGTTGACCAACTGACATCAAACTACATGATAACTGAGGTACATGGTGTACATTATGCACAATAAATTTTGAGCCATCAACGAACTGCACAACCACATCTCCAATCCCAACGTGTGATAGTGGTAAGGGTCACCAAGTTTCACAGTACCAAGAGACTGTGTTGAATAATTAGAGAACCATTCTCTTTGTGATGTCACATGGAAAGAAGCACTAGAATCTAACAACCACGTGTGGGAAAGAGGATCACCCATAAGAGCTTCAGTTGGCACAATATTATCAAGTGTCAACACATCAACATCATCAGAAATAGCATTAATTTCTTCAATCTTCATAGTCAAAGTAGATGGTGCAGGTAACTATTTAACATGCCCATCAACATTCTGTCCTTTACCTTTAGCATTCTTTAATGCATAACAATCTTTCTTCATCTTATGACAATAATGGCATTCAATATCCCTCTTCCTTGATTTACTTCTACTCTTATTTTGTTGACCATTCTTTTCCTTGTTCTTGGTTTTGCCACATTGTTGATTCTTTCCTTGGTAAGAATCACGAACATTATATGCATCTCCACTCTAAGTGCCAACCATAGATTTTCAATGAATCTCTTCACTCAAGAGTGCTCCACATATGTCATCATAGAACAATTTACCACTAGGTGCACTATTGCTAATAATTGTGCAAAACGTATCCCATGATGATGGCAAGGTGCATAACAACAAGACTGCTTTCATTTCATTATCCATATCCATTTTTTGAGCTTGCAATCGGGAGAATATAGCATCAAACTCATTTAGATGAGCAGCAACACTATCTGTGTCCTTATGCGAAGCTCATTTAACTTTCTCATCAGATACACTTCATTTGATGCCATCTCTTTTTCATATGTATCGCATAACTTCTTCCAAAGCTCCTCTGCACTTTCACAGTCTAATATTGTAAAGTAAACATTATCTGCCAGGTGCAATCGAATGGTAGACCTAGTCATTTCATCAAACTTATCCCAATCATCTTCGTCCATGTCAGCAAGCTTCTTTGAGATTCCATTTGCTGGCTTCCATTGCCTCCCTTGAATCAGCACATCTTTTATCTGATTCTTCCATACAACGAATTTTGTGCCATCAAATTTTCAGATCTCAAAATGGTCTTTGCCCTACAAGTTATAGCTCATCCTTGGAACAATGGCACTAGACCCTGATCCACCAAATGTGCCTGAGAGCTCTGATGCCATGATGGTAGACAATTGAATAGAATGATAATGGAGCTAGAAGAGTCCAAACACCACTAAGGCTCAAAGAGGGATGACCAAGTGTCAGATTATGGGAGAGAACTCAACAATCTTCCTAGAAAAATGATTTAATGAACAGTAGTGACCAACCAAAAGGATTATATGAGAATAAATGTGCTAAAAGCAATAAGTGTATCAAGGAGTAAATCGACCACTAGATAGTTGACAAAACCAAAAAATTTGGAAAACATTTGCCAGAGTATCCTCTGCAAAATGAGGATATGATTAGTGTCAAAATCTCATAAAACTGCAAGTACTAACATGTTTACCTTCATAGTGAATCACTAACTCCACTGCATATAATCAGTTACCCGAAAGAAGCCAACTAGGCTTATCAAGCACCTATGAAAAACTATCATACATCTCTATGGTGAGGCTAGGTAAGTCCTCTACTTGCATCACCGAAGAGACCCTGGCATCTGGGTGTCTCCCAATTAAGAAAACCTCACCACTACCCTCTTTATCAAATGTAAAGGCTTTATGCAAAAAATGCAACCGCTATATCAATGACCACATGGACGTATATAAGTAGTATCCACAGAAGCGTGCATAGTGTATATGTGATCAATATATGTAGTAAAATGACACTAAAAGGCTGAATGCACAACCCAAAAACTAGCCAACAACACTTGCAGGTGTCTTTCAACTCTGTTTTTTAGGTTCAAAAACCTACATAAATTTGCATTGGCTACTCCCACCACAATTGAAAACCTTTCGAGAAACCTATAGTTTTATGAGTGTGGCTGAAAACACGGCCCCAAAGGTGAATACTTATTTTCAGAGAAGTACAAAGAACACTCTTATTGATGTTCTTGAACCTATGTGAAGAGACCTACACATGAAAGTACTCCAAAATGTTTCCAAAAATCACCCCAAAAATGCTTCCAAAAATAGGCTTTAAAAGCAAAAAATGAAGCTTTGAGGGACCAAAACATGTTCATTTTGCCTTCTTCAGGCACCACAAGAGTATAGCTTAGTGGCAAGAGATTGCCATGGTTATGCGAGCTCCGGGGAGAACAATCTTGGGATGGGTGACATCAAGGGAAGAACCGTGAACCATATCTTCCTTGATCATTGAGGTCCTCCCTCGCACGCAGCAAACGGTGACTTTGGTGACTCAGATGACAAGGTATGCCAAGGTCTATGCCTTGGTCTCCACCTTAATCGTAAGCCTTGGGTGGGGGCAGGTGCTCACTTCGCTTGCACAAAAGGAACAAAGATTTTGTGTATAAATGTTCTGATACCAGCGAAGTATTTTGTTGGCAATATGCAAAGTCTAGCCCGATTTACCACTCTATAATGGGGCAAAGATATCTGTACTACATGCATCATTGGTGCTGCTCAATCTTCAATCCATTTATGGATGGTTAGATAATAGTGTCTCTAAATTGTTCAGGTAAAGTGGATTTGAAATAAAATCTCATGGTTGAATCAAAATAATTTTATTTACTAATATCATTGTAATTGGTTATCCCTTGTAGGCTTTTGAAAATCAATTTTTGCCAGATGGTAATGACATGCCTCCAACAAGTGGAGACACAAAGACACTTTTATAGTATGTGGGTATGGACTACACCAAGATTCATGCTTTTTTGAATGATTGCGTTCTCATTCACAACGAGTATGAGCACCTCCACATATGTCCAAAGTGTGGAGCAAAAAGGTTTAGAGAAGACCTTGTGGGGGAAATAGTCCTCGCAAAGACTCTTCGCCACTTTCTTATCTTCCCAAGAATTAGAGCATGTTCAAATGCAAATCCATAACTTAGTTAATGTCATGGCATGTAAATATCAGATCTATAGATGGTATAATGTGAGCTCTTAATGATTTTGATGCTTGGAAACACATAGATAGTAAGTGGCCAAAGTTTGCTAGAGAGGTTCAAAATATATGTCTAGGCCTAGCTATACATGGCATAAATCCATTTGGTTTACGCAGCTCCTCATGGAGCACATTGCCTATATGTTTGGTAAACTATAATGTCCCAACAAAGTTGGCAAAAAAAAAGGATCATTTATTGTTAGCTCTCATTGAGCTAGGTAAGTATAAGGTCAAAAACATGGATGTATACCTTGCACTATTTGTGGAAGAGTTGTGCACTTTATGGGGTGGGATTATTGTGCACAACATATCTCAACCTTTAACAAGACGGGACATACGAGTGCAAGGCATAGTTATGTGGATGATACATGACTTGCTTGGTTATGGTGAATGTTCATGTTTATCGATTTTGGGTTACAATGCTTGTCCCATATGCGACCAAGACTCAAAGCACGCTACTCCAAAGCACTTTGAAAAACTATCCATGAAGGACATCATAGATATCTACTTGATGGACATGTCTTACATGAAGGACCAATTGGCCACAAGCGTAATGAAAAATGAAACAAAGCAATTGGAAGTATTTGTGGGATGCAAGAACACCGCTTATTGGCATGAAATAGATGTTGATCTTTCACGATATCCCTTATTGGAGTGAGCTATTGATCAATCATTTGGTGGAACCAATGCATATTTTCAAGGATGCAAGAGAGATGCTCTAGAATACATTGATCCAAAAGGAGGAAAACAAAGCACAAAGGGAGGACTTGGAAGAGTGAGATCGTATGCAAGAGTTATGGGCAATTACCAAGTCAGACAGAATAGTGTCACTACCAAGAGTTCCTTTGGTGCTCTACAAGGTGGAAAAGCAACAAGTGAAGAAGGTGATTTCAAAGTTTTGGACACCTATTGGGTGCAAGAGGTGTCTAAAGATTGCCTTTACAAAAAACGACAATCTCGGAGGGCTCAAGTCTCATGATTGGCACAAATTTTTGTAGTTTGTGTTCCTTGTAGCTGTGAAAGATTGTCTTTCGAAGGATGTGCGAACAACCATTTATAAAATCAATTCCTTGGTACAATGGATCTCATATGAAGAGAAAAGTAAAGATAGCACAGACAGTTCCAAACTCAATGCTATAGAGATTTTCTGTATAGTTGAGAAGTACTTTCCCATAAATATTCTCACAATTCAACTTCATTTACTAGTTCATGGGTTGACGAAGTTGCAATAGCAAGAACTATCCAAAATTGATGGATGTTCTTCTTAGAACGGTTTGTGAAGACACTAAAAGGGCTTGTTCATTACAGAGCATGTCTAGAGGATGGCATGGCAAAGGGGTGGCTTGTACAAGAGTCTTTGGTATTCATAACAGAGTTTCTACGCATGTCGGAGTGAAAAATGGCTTGCTTATGGAGCAACAATGAAGATGTTTATCTCATAGGCGATGAGCCCCAAGGTAAAGGGAGCCAAAGAAAAATAGACGTAGTTTTTAGAGACAAGGCATAAGTTTTGCATCGTTAACTTGGAGCCCATGCAGAAATGGTTAAAGCGGTATGAGCTTGCTAAGGAGACAAACACAAAGGAAAGAGCCTAGTTTCAAAAGAATCGCTCCACTCGCTCTTTGCCTCTTGGGAAAAGTCTTTCAGCCCTTCCAACCTTTCCAATGAGCAGATGGCTAGATACTGCCATTTCACAAGCAAAGGCAGTAGGTGAGGATATCTCTAAAGAAGAGGAGGAACTTGCAAAGGGGTTGTTGTAGTTAGACATCTGCGGAAGCACGCGAACAGCACAAGGAAGAAGAAGAAGCTTGGAGCACAAACACACAATATTGAATGTATTACTAGAGAATGTACAAAGATAAGTAGCCCATTAGGGCAATAGGCGTATATACAAGCCGGGGGAAAAAAGCCTCCTAAAGAGGGAAAAAGTGCCCCGATGGTCCTAGTGTGTTCACACACATCACTAACTAAATATATCAACAAATCCCCCTTGGGAGTGATGCGGTGAACAAGGAGCTGGCACTCATGTATACGGAAGTGCCAAGCTATGTGGAAATCACTCCACAAAAGGAAGTAAGCCCAAAGCTTTGCGGAAAGCTTCAAACTTCTCCCTAGGCAGAGCCTTCGTGAAAAGGTCTGCAATGTTCTCCTGCATGGGCACATATGCCAAGCTGATCTCCCCAGCAGAGAACCTCTCCCTGACATAGTGATAATGCACCTCAATGTGCTTAGTGCGAGCATGGAACACAGGGTTCCTCGCAACTGCCAATGCGCTCTGACTGTCAGTGAAGATGGTGGTGGCAGAAGAGTGGCCAACACCCAAATCAGCCATAAGGCGTCTCAGCCACACACACTCAACAGTCGTTGTGAAAGCTGCCCTATACTCAGCCTCACAATTGGAATTGGCCACAATAGGTTGCTTCTTGCTCAACCAAGATATACATGAGCTACCAAGCATGAAGCAAAAACCACTGGTGGACACACGAGTGTCATAGCAACCTAGCCCAATCTGAGTCAGAAAAAGAATGCAAATCTGGCGGTAGTGATCCCCCCTTTGGATAAAACAACCCAAGTAGCAGAGTACCACTCAAGTAGCGAAAGATGCGCTTAACCGCCTTCCAATGCGTGACTCCTGGGCAATGCATAAACCTGCTCATCTGTGAGACAGCAAATTGAATATCTGGCCGAGTAATGCATAAGTAAATCAAGCATCCAACAGCCTGCTGATAGAGAACAACATCAAATGCATCTCCAACATCATGAAGACTCAATTGTAAACCTGTCTCCGTAGGAGTGGCAATAGGCTTACAGTCTTCAAGGCCAAAACGGTGCAATAATATGTCAATATATTTTGTTTGACACAAAGCCATTCCACCATCAACTTGCATAAACTGAATGCCCAAATAGTGATGCAAATGCCCCAAATCAGACATCTCAAATGAGGCATGCAAATCAGCCTTGAAATCAGCAATATGCTTCTCAATAGGACCAATGAGAAGCATGTCATCAACATAGACAACAATGATCAGAAGCACATCATTAGCACGCTTAACATATAAGGTGCTTTCAGTTGGACTGTTCTCAAAACCATGTGCAACTAGATAGGCATGTATCTTCTCATACCAAGCACGTGGTGCTTTAAACCATATAATGCCTTCTTTAACCTGCACACCTGGTTTTCATGCCCTTTCTGCACAAAGCCACGAGGCTGAAAAACATACACTTCTTCATGCAAGTCACCATTCAGAAATGTTGTTTTAATGTCCAACTGATGTACATTCCAACCATGATGGGCTGCAAGTGCACAAATGCTCCGAACAGTAGTCATACGGCATGTAGGTGCAAAGGTCTCATCAAAATCAATGCCTCTTTCCTGTGCATAACCCTTTGCAACAAGCCTAGCCTTATATCTGTCAACTGTACCATCAGGTTTACGCTTCAGCTTGTATACCCACTTAGTGCCAATGGCCTTCTTGCCAGGAGGCACGTCACATAAAGACCATGTACCATTCTTCATTATAGCATCATATTCAGATTGCATAGCAGCCATCCAATTTTCTGAATTCTGTGCTTCATCAAAAGAAACAGGCTCATTCTCATCACAGAGACTAGACGCAGCCATAACATAGCAATCTGATGCAAAGGAGGCACTATGAGAGCCTCAACGAGTACGATATGAGAAAGGTGCATCTAATTTGTTGTCACGCAAAGTCTGCACCAGCCATTTTGGCATAGTTTTTGCCTGCTCAATATCAGCTCTCTCATCAACAAGTGCATCATGTAAATCTGCATCAGAAATAGAATGATCTGCATCATCATATGAAACCTGCAAAGGCTGAGAAGTTGCCTCATTAGGACCAACACTAGACTGTCCACCCGTAAAAAGAGGCATCAAAGTATCATACATGTCTTTGGAGCTAACAGATGTGTCCTTAGTACATGAAAGCAATGGCTGAATAGCATCTTCCACAAAGACAACATCACGGCTAACCAGAATGCGTTTAGTCTGTGGATGATACAAATGATAGCCTTTACTTTCAGAACTGTACCCAACAAAAATACATTTTACTACCTTATCATCCAATTTTCTGTGATGTTGTTCAGGCACTAATGCATATGCCAAACAACCAAAAACACGCAGATGAGCAACAGATGGCTTGCGGTCATGCCAAGCCTCATATGGAGTGATAGACTGCAGCGCTTTAGTGGGACACCTGTTCAGTACATATGCTGCACACATGACAGCTTCAAGCTAGAAACTATGTGGTAAAGCCTGACTCTTGACCATGCACCTCTCCATCTCCATGAGTGACGTGCTCTTTCGTTCAGCAACTCCATTCTGTTGAGGTGTATACGGCACTGTACACTGGTGTTTTATCCCACGTTCAGCTAGAAATGCATTAAAATCAGAAGACATATATTCCCCCCCTCGATCAGAACGGAGGGTGCCCATTTTACATGCTGACAGATTTTCAGCCAAAACCAAAAACTGTTTAAAGCACATGAACACTTCGGACTTTGCTTTGAGTGGATATACCCATGCATGCTTGGAAAAATCATCAATGAAAGTCACGAAGTAAAGGTAATTCCCAAAAGAGGGTGTCTACATAGGACCACAGACATCACTATGCACAAGCTGCAATTTCTGCATAGCCCGAACTCAACCATCTTTTGGAAAGGAGGAACGTTGCATTTTGCCCAAAATATAGCCTTCACATCCATGTTTTCCAGGTGCCTCAAGCTTGGGCAAAGAAGACACCATATCAGATTTCTACAGGCATAGCAAACTACCAAAATTCAGATGACCAAAGCCTGCATGCCAAAGCTTTGCATCTGACATAGCCTGAGAATCATGAACTGCACATGCTGAATCATTCACAGATCTTTCATAGTCTATGAGCTTATACAGCCCACGACATAAAATGCCAGAAGCAATAATCACATCGCCATTTGATAGATCATGAACTGTACACCTCTCATCAACGAATTTCACAACCAAGCCAATCTTGGCTAATGCAGAAACTGATAACAGATTCTTCTTGATCCCTAGCACAAATAAAGCATCTGACAAGGTGAAAGAACTACCATCAGCAGTAGTCAGAATGATCTTACCAACTCCCATAACAAGATAAGAGGAGAGGAGTTGTTGGCGCATGTGACAGTATTCCTTGTAGGGGCAGGCTTGAGTGAAGAGAAGAAACTGCGCTGCGAGGTAATATGTTTGGTCACCCCATTGTCAAAGTACCAAACATCTGAGTCCACTGCAGACATGCACTGCTCATGAGAAGATGGGTCAAAACTGCAAACAGTAGTAAACGCCCATTCTTCTTCCTGCACAAGATTAGCAGACTCTGGTTTTGGTGTAGAGGTTTCTGCAACAACCATTCTAGCCTCCTTTTTCTTTGCCTCTTTTGCAGCCAGTTTTGGACAGTTCTTTATGATATGATCATTCCCTTTATAGTACGTGCAAAACAATTTCTGCTTTTTTGATTTCTTCTCATCTTTATCTTGGTTCTTCGAATGTGCAGCATTTGTAGATTTCTGCTTACTAGTAGAAGAGCTCCATTTTCCTTTGCCCTTCTGACTAGCCATGAAAGCTTGATCTGCAACACGCATAATGGACCTGTTCTGCCTAGACTGATCTTCCTGCAACAGAACAAAAACTAACTCCTCAAATGATAAGGCATTCGGATTGCCTTTCATCATCAACATAAGAGTAGAAGCAAAACTCTGATAGGAATCAGGAAGACCATTCAGAACGGTCTGCACAAGTGAGCTATCTGGTATAACCTCATCAGCAGAAATCAATTGTTCCTTCAAATCTTTGATCTTCGTTAGGAAACTGTCTATAGAATCGCCTTCATTCATGTGCTCACTCTCCAACTGTTTTCGGAGGTAAGCAACACGAGCCTCATTCCTAGCTTGGTACAATGTGGTAAGTGTTTCCCAAGCATCCCTAGCTGTTCTACAAGAGCGAATATGAGGAATAATGGCACGTTTGACAGACAAAGCTATCAATGCATGTGCCTGGGCATCTCTGCCATCCCAACAAATCTGCTCTATAGTAGGTGCAGCAGAAACAACAGCACGAACAGGAATCTGTATAATATCATCTTCGACACCATCTTCATCAGCTCCAACACCTGTATTCGTAGTACCTGTTGTTACAGGTGTAACAGGACGTCTTTCAACACCCTGCAGAATGTTCCACAATCCTTTTGCAACCAATACATGTCGCATCATATAAGCCCATAATGGGTAGTTGGTACCATCCAACTTATCCTCAACAACCAACATACGGAATACATCACTGCTTTCAGCCATGGCCGATGACTAAAATACCTTGATGCAGAAAATTGACTGTATCTCAAAAAGTTGAACGGAACTACCCAGAGGAGTTCTGTTAAACCTGTAGCAGACTTCGAGATGCTTATACTGGCAAAAAGAAACTGGTATATACCTTTGGCACGAAAAGACGAAATAGCCTGCACAAGCACTGCGATAGTGCGTTCGGAGGCCGAAACGAGCTCACATCGCGATTTCGGCACCACACAGCAAAGCTGTTTTGATCTCGAAAACACGCTGAGTATGCTCACCAAAACTCGTGCGATTCTGAGACTGCAAACGGAGGAGTGTCGACGGCACCTTAGATGAAGCGACGACCTGCTCTGATACCAATTGTTGCAGTTAGACGTCTGCGGAAGCACGCGAATAGCACAAGGAAGAAGAAGAAGCTTGGAGCACAAACACACAATACTGAATGTATTACTAGAGAATGTACAAAGATAAGTAGCCCATTAGGGCGATAGGCGTATATACAAGCCGGGGGAAAAAACCTCCTAAAGAGGGAAAAAAGTGCCCCGGCGGTCCTAATGTGTTCACACACATCACTACCTAAATATATCAACAGGGGTGTGATTGGGAGTATTACAAATATGGTGCACTATGGTCTCATGGATGACACTTTCGGATTGCATGCAGTGATGAAAATATGTCTAGTTTTGATAGTGCGGTGATAGTGAACTTTCTCCAAAAAATTAGAGCTAATGCAAGAGATGAAAATGCTCAAGAAGGCATGCTATAGTATTGTGGAGTGATCCAAGATACCTTGAAACTATCATTCAGGAGGTTTGACTACTTTCTATTTCATGTGAAATGGTTCAAAGTAGTCACTGTTAGAAGAACACAATAGTGAGGTGGGATAAGAGTGGTTTGCTTCAAGTAGACTCCACAATGTGATGGACAGATGAAAGAGACAAATTTGTACTTCTCAAACACTATGAGCAAGTTGTCTTTATACTAGATTTGAAAGAACCATAGTGACTATTTGTTGTACAAGTCTCTCCGCGTAGCAAAAAAATTTGTGAGGACGTAGACATAGAAGAAATTCCATTCGTAGTGGACTCTGAGATACTAGATGCATGCAGTAATCAAGGAGAAAGACATCATTGTCCTAGAAGAAGAGGTATTTGAAAAAGACGAGGTACCTGAGGAGGTAACAGATGATATGCTATACGAGGATGATGATCGAGAAGAGATCTAGAAGTCACCAATGTAGGGATAGATAGCCTCTGTGCATCAGATCTCCAAGAGGATGCTAGAATAGAGGACTTATGAAGCAAGCACTTGTACATACTTATTTGTGTTTACTTATTTGCTATGTTTTTTTGTAGACTACTATTTTTTGTATTATCGTTATTATTTTATGTTAATCATTTGAGTTTCATGTTGCAGGGCATGATGGGAGACACTCAATTGTTCACTCCACAATCCATGATAGAGGAGCAGTTTTTAAAGTTCATATCTTAGGCACCTCTCGCTTATCAGGCTATCACATCACAGTGGCACTCCCTTTGATGGGTCTACTCCCATTGGTAGCACTCCCTTTGGCGGTTAGCACTCCCCCTCGCAAGACTACTCCCACAGGTAGCACTCCTGGCTTTATGAGCATCAATCACTTTTTCCCCTCTTGAGAAGGTTTTTTCCCTTGGTTTATAAGTATGCCTATAATCCTAACGAGTCACTTATCTTTGTACATTCACTTGGTAATTGATTCAATGTTGCATTGTGATCCAAGCTTCTTCTTCTTCCTTATGCTTTTTGTGTGCTTCTACTGGTTGAAAGCAATGATGTATTCCATATGCTGGCCATTGAGGACAAGTTGAATGGTACCAATTGTTGGAGTTAGATGTCTGCAGAAGCACATGAACAACACAAGGAAGAAGAAGAAGAAGCTTGAAGCACAACACACAATATTGAATGTATTACCACTAGAATGTACACAGATAAATAGCCCATTAGGGCAATAGGCGTACATACAAGCTGGGGAAAAAAAACCTCCTAAAGAGGGAAAAAAGTGCCCCAGTTGTCCTAGAGTGTTCACTACACATCACTACCTAAATATATCAACAAATCCCCCTGGGAGTGATGCGGTGAACAAGTAGCTAGCACTCATGTATACGGAAGTGCCAAGCTATGTAGAAATCACTCGACAAAAGGAAGTAAGCCCAAAGCTTTGCAGAAAGCTTCAAACTTCTCCCTAGGCAGAGCCTTCGTGAAAAGGTCTGCAATGTTCTCCTGCATGGGCACATATGCCAAGCTGATCTCCCCAACAAAGAACCTCTCCCTGACATAATGATAATGCACCTCAATGTGCTTAGTGCGAGCATGGAACACAGGGTTCCTCACAACTGCCAATGCACTCTGACTGTCAGTGAATATGGTGGTGGCAGAAGACTAACCAACATCCAAATTAGCCATAAGGCGTTTGAGCCACACACACTCAATACTCGCTATGAAAGTTTCCCTATACTCAGCCTCACAACTGGCAGTGGCCACAGTAGGGTGCTTCTTGCTCAACCAAGATATACATGAGCTACCAAGCATGAAGCAAAAGCCACTAGTGGACACACGAGTGTCATAGCAACCAACCCAGTTTGAGTCAGAAAAAGCATGCAAATCTGGTGGTAGTGATCCCCCCTTGGGATAAAACAACCCAAGTAGCCGAGTACTACTCAAATAGCAAAAGATGCGCTTAACCGCGTGCCAATGCTTGACACCTGGGCAATGCATAAACCTGCTCATCTGTGAGACAACAAACTGAATATCTGGCCGAGTAATGCATAAGTAAATCAGGCATCCAAGAGCCTTCTGATAAAGGACAACATCAAATGCGTCTCCACCATCATGAAGAATCAATTGTAAACCTGTCTCCATTGGAGTGGCAACAGACTTAAAATATTCAAGCCTAAAACGCTGCAATAATGTGTCAATATATTTCGTTTGGCACAAATCCATTCCACCATCAACTTGCATAAACTGAATGCCCAAATAGTGATGCAAATGACCCAAATCAGACATCTCAAATGAGGCATGCAAATCAGCCTTAAAATCAGCAATATGCTTCTCAATAGGACGAGTGAGCAGCATGTCATCAACATAGACAACAATGATCAGAAGCACATCATGAGAACACTTAACATATAAGGTGCTTTCAGTTGGGCTGTTCTCAAAACCATGTGCAATCAGATATGTATGTACACCTTCTCATACCAAGCATGTGGTGCTTGCTTTAAACCATATAATGCCTTCTTTAACCTGCACACCTGGTTTTCATGCCGTTTCTTCACAAAGCCACGGGGCTGAAAACATACAATTCTTCATGCGATTCACCATTCAAAAATGCAGTTTTAATGTCCAACTGATGTACATTCCAACCATGATGGGCTGCAAGTGCACAGATGCTCCGTACAGTAGTCATACGACATGTAGGTGCAAAGGTCTCATCAAAATCAATGCCTCTTTCTTGTGCATAACCCTTTGCAACAAGCCTAGCCTTATACCTATCAACTCTTCCATCAGACTTATGCTTTAGCTTGTAAACCCACTTAGCGCCAATGTCCTTCTTGCGAGGAGGCAAGTCACATAAAGACCAAGTACCGTTCCTCATTATGGAATCATATTCAGATTGCATAGCAGCCATCCAATTTTTTGAATTTTGTGCTTCGTCAAATGAAACATGCTCATTCTCATCATAGAGACTAGATGCAGCCATAGCATAGCAATCTGATGCAAAAGAGGCACTATGAGAGCATGATCGAGTACGATATGATAGGGGTGCATCTACTTTGCTGTCACGCAAAGTTTGCACCAGCCATTTTGGCATAGTTTTTGCCTCCTCAATATCAGTTCTCTCATCAACAAGTGCATCATGTAAATCTGCATTAGAAATGGGATGATCTGCATCATCACATGAAACCTGCAAAGGCTAAAAAGTTGCCTCATTAGGACTAGCACTAGACTGTCCACCTTTAAAAAGAGGCAGCAATGTATCATACATGACTTTGGACCTAACATATGTCTCCTTAGTACATGAAAGCAATGGATGAATAACATCTTCCACAAAAACAACATCATGAATAACCAAAATGTGTTTAGTCTGTGGATGATACAAATGATAGCCTTTACTTTCAGAACTGTACCCAACAAAAATACATTTTACTGCTTTATCATCCAATTTTCTGCAATGTTTTTCACGCACTAAGGCATATGTCAAACAACCAAAAACACGCAAATGAGAAATAGATGGCTTGCGATCATGCGAAGCCTCATATGGAGTGACGACAACACTTTAATGGGACACTTGTTAAGTACATATGCTGCACACATGACAACCTCAAGCGAGAAACTATGTGGTAAAGCCAGACTCTTGACCATACACCTCACCATCTCCATGAGTGACCTGTTCTTTCGTTCAGCAAATCCATTCTGTTGAGGTGTATACAACACTATACACTGGTGTTTTATCCCACGTTCAGCCAGAAATGCATTAAAATCAAAAGATATATATTCCCCCCTCGATCAAAACGGAGGGTGCCCATTTTACATGCTGATAGAGTTTTAGCCAAAACAAAAAAATGTTTGAAGCACATGAACACTTTAGACTTTTCCTTCAATGGATATACCCATGCATGCCTGGAAAAACAATCGATGAAAGTCACAAAGTAAAGATAATTTCCAAAAGAAGGTGTCTGCATAGGACCACATACATCACTATGTACAAGCTACAATTTCTGAGTAGCCCAAACTGAACCATCTTTTGGAAAGGAGGAATGCTTCATTTTGCCCAAAATGTAGCCTTCACAAACATGTTTTTCGGGTGCCTCAAGTTTGGGCAAAGAGGACACTATTTCAGATTTCTACAGGCGTAACAAACTAGCAAAATTCAGATGACCAAAACGTGCATGCCAAAGCTTTGCATCTGACATAGCTTGAGAATCATGAATTGCACATGCCGAATCATTTAGAGATGTTTCATAGTCTATGAGCTTATACAACCCATGACATAAAATGCCAGAAGCAATAATCACGTTGCCATTTGACAGATCATGAACTGTGCATCTGTCATCAATAAATTTCACAACCAAGACAATCTCGGCTAATGCAAAAACTGATAACATATTTTTCTTGATCCCTGGCACACACAAAGCATCTGACAAAGTGAAAGAACTACCATCAACAATAGCCAAAATGATCTTACCAACTCCCATAACAAGATAAGAGAAGTTGTTGGTGCATGTAACGATATTCCCTATAGGGGCAGGCTCGAGTGAAGAGAAGAAACTGCATTGTGAAGTAATATGTTTGGTCGCCCCACTGTCAAAGTACCAACCATCTGAGTCTACTAGAGACATGCAATGCTCATGAGAAGATGGGTCAAAATGGCAAACAGTAGTAAACACCCATTCTTCTTCCTGCACAAGATTAGCAAACTCTGTTTTTGGTGTAGAGGCCTCTGCAACAACCATTCCAGCCTCTTTCTTCTTTGCCTCTTTAACAACTAGTTTTGGACAGCTCTTTATGATATGATCATTTCCTCTAGAGGACTTGGAAAACAATTTCTACTTTTCTGATTTCTTTTCATCTTTGTCTTTCCTCTTTGATTGTGCAGAATTAGCAAATTTTTGCTTACTAATTGAAGAGCTCCATTTTCCTTTGCCCTTCTGTCTAGCTAGGAAAGCTTGATCTGCAACATGCATAATGGACCTGTTTTGCCTAGATTGATCTTCCTACAACATAACAGAGACAAAATCCTCAAATGACAAGGCATTTGGATTGCCTTTAATCATCAACCGAAGAGTAGAAGCAAAACTCTGATATGAATCAGGAAGACCATTCAGAACGGTCTGCACAAGTGAGCTATCTGGTATAACCTCATCAACAAAAATTAACTGTTCCTTCAAGTCTTTGATCTTTGTTAGAAAATTTTCCATAGAATCACCTTCATCATGTGCTCACTCTCCAATTGTTTTCGGAGGTAAGCAACATGAGCCTCATTCCTAGCTTGGTACAATGTGGTAAGTGTATCCCAAGCATCCTTAGCTGTTCTGCAAGAGCGAATGTGAGGAATAATGGCACGTTTGATAGATAAATCTATCAATGCATGTGCCTAGGCATCTCTGGCATCCCAACGAATTTGCTCTACAGTAGGTGCAGCAGAAACTGCAGCACGAAGAGGAATATGCATAATATCATCATCTTCAACACCTTCTGCATCAACTTCAGTACCTGCAGTTGTAACAGTTGCAGGTGTGATAGGACATTTTTCAACACCTTGCACAATGTTCCACAACCCTTTTGCAACCAATACATGTCACATCATATAAGCCCACAACGGGTAGTTTGTACCATCCAACTTATCCTCAATAGCCAACGTACGAAATACATCACTGCTTTCAGCCATGGCCAGTGACTAAAATACCTTGATGCAAGAAATTGACTGTATCTCAAAAAGTTGAACAAAATTGCCCAGACAAATTCTACACAAGCATTACGATAGTGCGTTTGGAGGCCGAATCGAGCTCAGATCGCGCCACACAGTTAAGCTGTTTTGATCTCAAAGACATGCTGAGTATGCTTACTAAAATTTGTGTGATTCTCAGACTACAATGAGAGAGGTGTTGACGATGCCCTAGATGAAGCGGCGACCTGCTCTGATACCAATTGTTGGAGTTAGATGTCTGTGGAAGCATGCGAACAACACAAGGAAGAAGAAGAAGCTTGGAGCACAACACACAATATTGAATGTATTACCACTAGAATGTACAAAGATAAGTAGCCCAAGGGCAATAGGCATATATACAAGCCGGGAAAAAAAAACCTCCTAAAGAGGGAAAAAAGTGCCCCGACGGTCCTAGAGTGTTCACACACATCACTACCTAAATATATCAACACCAATTACCCATTATGGGCATATATGATGCCTCATGTATTAGTAGCAAATAATTGTGGAATATTGTGCAGGGTATTGGAAAATGCTCTACTATACATACGAATATAATTATTGAAGGTTATGTAGATGGTATTGATGACGATGATCTTCAAATTCTTGTTCGTGCTCTTGTTCCAACTACACCTATTGTAGAGCAACTTTGTTGGGATGGCAGAGATGCTCATGCACATGCACTAATAGTTTTGTCAATCTAACATTCTATTATCCCTCATATTCACTCTTGCGAGATAGAAAATGATGCTTTGGATACACTTACAACCTCATACCTATCAAGAAATGAGGCTCATGTTGCTTAGCTCCAAAAATAGTTGGAGAGTAAGCATATGAATGAAGGAGATTCCATGGATAGTTTTTGGACAAAAATCAAAGATCTGAAGGAGAAATTGATTTCTGCTCATGAAGTCTTGCTAGATAGTTCACTTGTGAAGACTGTTCTTAATGGTCTTCCAAATTCTTTTCAAAGTTTTTCTTCTACTCTTCGATTGATGATGAAATGCAATCCAAATGCCTTGACATTTAAGGATTTAGTCTCTATTTTGTTGCAGGAAGATCAGTCTAGCTAGAATAGGTCCATTATGTGTGTTGCAAATCAAGCTTTCTTAGCTACTCAGAAGGGCAAAGGTAAATGGAGCTCATCTACTAGTAATAAAAAAGTTACTAATGCTATAATAAAAGAAGGAAGACAAAGATGAGAAGAAAACAAAAAAGTAGAAACAATTTTGCAAATACTCTAAGGGAAATGATCATTTCATAAAGAGTTCTCCAAAATTGGATGTAAAAGAGGCAAAGAAGAAAGAGGTTGGAATGTTGAAGAGAGGCCTCTATACCTAAAACAGAATCTACTAATCTTGTGCAAAATGAAGAATGGTATTTTCTACTGTATGCAGCTATGACCCATCTCATGAACAATGCATGTTTGCAGTAGACTCAAATGTTTGGTACTTTGATAATGGGGCAACCAAACATCTTCTCATGACCAATGCATGTTTGCAGTAGACTCAGATGTTCGGTACTTTGATAATGGGGTAACCAAACATATTACCTCGCAGTGTAGCTTCTTGAGTTCCCTTGAGCCTTCCCCTATAGGGAATATTATCACATGCACTAACAACTCCTCTTATCCTATAATGGGAGTTGGTAAGATCATTTTGACTACTATTAAGGGTAGTTGTTTCACATTGTTAGATGCTTTGTATGTACTAGGGATCAAGAAAAATTTGTTGTCAATCTCAACACTAGCCAAGATTGGCTTGTTTGTCGAATTTATTGATGAAAGATGCATAGTTCATGATCTCACAAATGGCAATGTTATTATTGCTTATGTCATCTTATTTTGTGGGATATATAAGCTCATAGAATATGTAAACTCTGTGAATGATTCAACATGTGCAATTCAACATGTCTAGTTTGCTACACCTACAAAAATGTGATATGGTGTCCTCTTTGCACAAACTGGAGGCACCTTGTAAACATGTATGCAAAGTCTATATTTTGGGAAAAATGTAGTGTTCTTCCTTCCCCAAAGATGGTTCAATAAGAGTTGCTCATAAATTGCAGCTTGTTCATAGCGATGTCTATGGTCCTGTGTAGACACCTTCTTTTGGGAACTACCTTTACTTCATGACTTCCATTGATGATTTTTCCAAGCATGCATGGGTTTATATATTGAAAGCAAAGTCTAAAGTATTTATGTGCATCAACTAATTTTTGGTTATTTTTTAAAATCTATCAGCATGTAAATTGTGCACCCTCCATTCTAATCGGAGGGGGATACATGTCTTCTGATTTCAATGCATTTTTAGCACAACATGGGATAAAACATTAGTGTAGAGTGTCATATACACCTCAAAAAAATGGAGTTATAGAAAGAAAGAATAGGTCTCTCATGGAGATGGAGAGGTGTATGGTCAAAAGTTAGGCTTGACCACATATCTTATGGTTTTACGTTGTTATGTGTGCAACATATGTACTTAATAAGTGTCCCACCAAAGCACTACAATCTATCACTTCATATGAGGCTTGGCATGGTCGCAAGCCATCTATTGATCATCTATGGGTCTTTGGTTGTTTGGCATATGCATTGGTGCCTGAACAACACTTAGGAAATTAGATGATAAAGCAATGAAATGTATTTTTGTTGGGTACAGTTCTAAAAGAAAAGGCTATTTTATGTATCATCCACATAATAAACACATTTTCGTTAGTCATGATCTTGTTTTTGTGGAGGATGCAATTCAACCATTACTTTCATGTACTAAGGAGACATCGATTAGTTCCAAAGATGTGTATGACACTTTGCTGCCTCTTTTTATAGGTGGATTGTGGTCCAAATGAGGTAATTTCTCATCCTTTATAGGTTCTACATGATGATGCAAATCATTCCATTTTTTATGCAGATTTACATGATGCACTTGTTGACGAGAGGGCTGATATAGAGATGGGAAAAACTTTGCCTAAGTGGCTGGTGCAGACTCTGCGAGATAGCAAATTAGATGCACACCTTTGTCATATTGTACTCATTTAGGATCTCATAGTGCTTCTTTTGCATCAAATTGCTATGCAATCGTTGCCTCTAGTATCTGTGATGAGAATGAGCCCAATTCTTTTAATGAAGCACAAAATTCACAAAGTTAGATGTTTGCTATCCAATTAGATATGATGCTATTATGAAGAATAGTACTTGGTCTTTATGTGATTTGCCTCTAGGAAAAAAGTCCATCGGCACTAAATGGGTATACATGCTGAAGCATAGACCTGGTGGAACAATTCACAAGTATAAAGTTATGCATATTGCAAAAGCTTATGCTCAAGAGAGAGGTATTGATTTTGGTAAGATATTTGCACCCACATGCCAAATGACCACCGTTCATAGCATATGTGCACTTAAAGTTCATCATGGTTCAACATTTGAATGTACGTTAATTGGACATTAAAATTGCACTTTTGAATATTGAATACATGAAGAGGTGTATGTATTTCAGCCCCGTGGTTTTGTACAAAAAGGGCATGAAAACATGCATACTTGATTGCCCATGGTTTTGAGAAAAGTCCAACTAAGAGCACCTTATATGGTAAGCATGTAGATGATGTACTTCTAATCGTCATTGTGTATGTTGATGACATGTTGCTCACTGGTCCTAATGAGAAGCATATTTCTGAATTAAGGCTGATTTGCATGCCTTTTTGAGATGTTTGATTTGGGGCATTTGCATCGTTATTTGGTCATTCAGTTTATGCAAGTTGATAGGGGAATAGCTTTGTGTCAAAGAAAATATATTGACACATTATTGCAGCCCTATTGCCACTCCTATGGAAATAGATTAATGGTTGAGTCTTCATGATGGTGGAGATGCATTTGATGTTGTTCTCTACCAGTAGGCCATTGGATGCTTGATTTACTTATGCATAACTCGGCTTGATGTTCATTTCTCTCTCTCAGATGAGTAGGTTTATGCATTACCAAGGTGTCAAGCATCGACAGGTGATTAAGTGCATCTTTTGCTACTTGATTGGTACCCAAATACTTGGGTTGTTTTGATCCCAAGGGGATCATTACCGCCAGATTTACATGCTTCTTTTGACTCAGGCTTGGCTAGTTGTTATGACACTCATGTTTCCATTGGTGGTTTTTGCTTCATGCTTGGTAGCTCATGCATATATTAGTTGAGCAAGAAGCAGCCTAGAATGGGCACGTCTAGTTGTGAGCATGAGTATAGGGCAACTTTCACAATGACTATTGAGTGTGTGTGGCTTAGACACCTTTTCATTGATTTGGCTGTTGGTTAGTCTTCTGGCAGCACCATCTTCACTGACAGTCAGAGTGCATTGGCAGTTGTGAGGAACCTTGTGTTCCATGCTCGCACACATTGAGGTGCATTATCATTATGTAAGGGAGAGGTTTTCTGTTGGAGAGATCACTTTGGCATATGTGCCCACATAGGATAATATTCCAAATCTTTTCATAAACGCTCTACGTAAGGAGAAGTTTGAAGTTTTTGGCAAAGCTTTGGGTTTATTTCCTTTTGTGGATTGATGTTTGTTCACATAGCTTGGCACTTCCTTATACATGAGTGCAAGCTGCTTGTTCACCGCATCACTCCCAGGGGGGTTTGTTGATATATTTCAATAGTGATATGTGTGAACACACTTAGGACCATCGGGGCATTTTTTTTCTCTTTAGGAGGTTTTTGCACCCACCTTGTATATACACCTATAACCCTAATGGGTCACTTATCTTTGTACATTCACTTGGTAATTCATTGAGTGTTGTGTTGTGATCCAAGCTTCTTCTTCTTCCTTGTGTTGTTCATGTGTTTGGGTAGACCTCGAACTCCAACAATCAAAAGCTCTAGTTCACAAGTACTTTCCCTCATTGATAATTGAGCACAAATGATCTTTAGAAGGGGGGAGAAAGTGTTGGACATTGGTCTACATAGACCTTTCATTTGTGTGAGACAAGGGCTAAGCATAGCAAAGGTTCCTAGCTGGGGGGTAATCCTAAGGTACCCAAGGAGTAATGGGAATGAGTGCATGATGGCCACATGTCCACACTAGAGCATTCCATATCATTGATAGTTTGGCCGCAAGAGGATATAAAGGATGGGAGGAGAGTTTCACACACAACATTCAAACCTTTGATTCCAAGTTCTCATGTTCTCTTGAGTAATTTTAGGGGCTAGATAACATGAACTCCTAAGTCTGACATTGGCAAAACTGAGGATGTGAGTGGACAAGCCCTCGTTATAGAGGTTTTCAAGGTCATTTACAAATTGATGATGTCCTCAATGATGTTAGTAATCCAAAAAAGACTTATACATGTCATAATCGAGCAAGTAGATAGTCGATTTTAGGGTTTTTGGCATGTTGTGGAAGCGATGGGGGCATTAGTTTATCAAAATTCTTAAATTATCATGAGATATATAAAGTCGCATGAAATCTAAGGTTCAAAATGGTTTTCTTTGTGTCCCTTATAGTAGGTGTCTTTTAGTCTTGGGCTCATTAGATGATGATGAGAAACTAAATCCCATTGGGAATTAGAACTTCATAAATACAGATGAAGTATATGATGGTCAAGGATTTGACCTGAAGTCACTTCGATGACATATAAAGAAGGAAGATGTTAATGATGAAGAAAGTAAACTTCCATGAGCTTCCTTAAGGATTCAAGTAGGACAATTATAGTCTTACTTTAGTTATGAGACTTCTAAGTAAAGATTTATAGTTCTTTATAGAAAATGCTTGATGGGTTTTTTAGCAAGATCATTTCAAATAAGTTAGACCTACTTAATCCAAGATATCTTGTTAATAATACAACTAGTTGAACCAATGTATTGATCCAAACTTATGCACTAGATTTTCATAATGGAGTCTCAAGAAATTGTGAAAGTGGATTAGCTTAAGATAATTGATGTACTTTTATTTTGAGTGAAGTAAAACATCATGAGCAATTTTAAAGATCAATGACTTGAGACATCGATGTTTTATACCGCACTAGAGTTTGGTGGCTTGATGATGATTTCACTTAAATAAAAAAGCCTTTATCAAAATCTAGTTTACTTCTCATAAAGATAGAACCTAAAGTTCTAAGTCTCATTGGGTTTGGGTCAAATCAATTTTAGTGTCTTAGAACTTGAATTCACTACACAAAGTTTTAGATCTTCCTTTTCACTTATCAGAACCTTGGACTTGACTTTGAGAGAATATCCCAGTCATTTTTAGATCGGGTTCGGTCGAGTGGAATAGATAACTGAATTAAACATCATAGATAGATGTTTGATATCAAACCCATTCAATCTTAAAACTCAATTAAGAGGAACAATTCATCCATTTAGATTGCTTCAATTTTAATACTCATAGCAATGGATGAAGAAAAGAGCCTAGAGTTATCTAACATAGTTTAAATAAGATGCTTATAGTGAAAAGAGATTAGAAATTGAAATTGCTCAAAGTTTATACAATTCCTATAAAGTCAAGTCTTTGAGATAATATTCTAATGTATTTCATCTGGATTGGTTTTGGTCCGAGTTGAAGTTGGTAGCCAAAGAAGTGAATGAGACACTTCTACATTCTACCAGGACTCTAAAGCCTAGTTGGACACAATCGTCCTCTAGCTGAGAAAAGATCCAATAGAAGCTGAAGAGAAATTTAGTAGAAAATATATAAGTTAGATGTTTTTGGTCAATCAAAACTTCAATTTACTCTAAATCAAGTTTAATTCAAAGAGATTTATCAATCTCCTATGTCCATGTATAAGCAATGAACAAAAATGGACCAAGATAACAATTTGGTTGGAAATACTTCAGATCCACCTAGTTCATGTGTTGGTGCTATGGATGTTGGTGCAAGTACTGAGCCACACCAGATTGAAGACATCAAATCAGATGATGAAGACATCATCAACCTAGAGGAATTCAAGGCATGGAAGTCCAAAGACAAAGTAAAAATGAAGAAGTTGGAGGATATGTCTGAATCATCCAACCAAGCAATCAGAAGATCACAAAGAGAGAGCAAGAAGCCAATCAGATATGGGTATGACACTTCTTTAGTTACTAAGCACTCTGTTTATCTTGCAAAAGACTTGTCATTTGAAGAGCCATCATCATATGAAGAGGCAAAGACCAAGGCAGAATGGAAGCAAGCTATGGATGAGGAGATTGAATCACTCAAGGAGAATGATACATGGGAGCTAGGGCCAAAAAAAGAGTCTATGAAGGTAATTGGTTCTAGATGGATCTATAAGATCAAGAGGAATTTTGATGGATCAATAAGTAGGTACAAAGCTAGACTTGTGGCTAAGGCTTTTGCACAAACCCAAGGAGTTGATTATGAAGAAACCTTCTCACCTGTGGCCAAAATGCCAACCATCAGGGTATTGGTAAGTGTGGTTGCATAAAAAAATTGGAACATGTATCAATTGGATGTAAAAAATGCATTTCTAAATGGCTGGATTTCAGAAGAGGTGTACATGTCTCAACCTCTTGGCTATGAGGACCCAAGCAAGGTAACATATGTGTGTAAATTGAACAAAGCTCTTTATGGATTGAAGCAGGCACCTAAGGCATGGAACCATAGCTTGACTACATACCTTTAGGATCAAGGATTCATCATGAGTGAGGCAGATACTTCTCTGTTTGTTAAGAGGGGTAATTCAAAGGTAACATACCTATGTGTATATATTGATGATATCATACTCACAGGTAATGATGCTAATGGCATCAAGCAGATTAAGAATCAAATGATGCAGGAGTTCAAAATCAGTGATCTAGGATCACTAAAGTATTTTCTTGGACTTGAGTTATTCTATACTAACTCTCGAATTTATATTACTCGGAGAAATTATATACAGGACATGTTAAAGAAGTTTCATTTAGAGGATGCCAAGGTAGAAAGCACTCCAATAGAGGTAAACCAAAAACTAAGTGCTCATGAAGGTGATGAGCTTGAGAATATTTTAGGTTATCAAAGCATAGTGGGAAGCTTAAATTATGCTACATTGACAAGGATTGATATTGCTTATGGAGTAAGTGTTTTAAGTCAATTTATGCACAAACCTAGGGCATCTCACTTGGAAGCTGCCAAGAGGATTTTGAAGTACCTTAAGGGCACTCAAAATCAAGGATTATACTTTCTTTATACCTCAGATTTGGACATCAAGATATATTCAGATGCAGATTGGGCATGTTGAAAGATGATAGAAGGAGTACCTCAGGTTACCTATCTTTTGCAAGTGACAATTCTATACCATGGTCTTCCAAGAAGCAACCTACTGTTGGTTTATCTTCAACAGAGGCAGAATATAGAGGATTGGCCAATGCTACTCAAGAGGCCATATGGATCAAATTGTTATATACAGATTTGGGTTTGCATACTACATCTCCAATGATTTTTGGAGATTATACAAGCTCACTACATCTTACAACAAATCCTATTTATCATCCTAGGACCAAGCATACAGAGGTCCACTATCATTATGTGAGAGAGAAGCTATTGAGCAAGGAAATTCAGTTGGCATATGTATCAACCAATGTGCAATGTGCAGGCTTATTGACTAAAGCTCTTGATGGTACTAAACTTTGGAGGTTTAAGTTTATGATTGGATTACAGGACATTCAAGAGGAGTGAATAAGAAGGCCAAGCCAAGATGTTTGGCTTGAGGGGGAGCTGTTGGTGCAAGTACCAAGCCTACACACTTGGCAAGACATGAGAAGATCCTATGTGGAATGGTTGAAGTCCCATGAGAACCATTGCTATGGATTCTTTATCTTTTACCATTTGTAAAGGTCTATTTGACTTAGAGGAATATTTGAGCTACCACTAAACTCGTGGAGTTTGTTAGATAAAAAAGCTACAACTTCATTTGGAGATAATATCTCCTAGATTAGGGGAACAGTTTTTAGTGAGAGCCAAAAATTGAATTCAAATTCAAATTTTGAATGGAACATCTATAAAAGATGAATGTAAAAGACTCGCAGTAGAGATCACTACAATCCCGAGTTTTTTTTATCACATTGTAAGGGAGTAAGGCTCACATCATAACCTATCTATCATTGGGCATTGATCATCATGCCAATGATCATGTACAACATTGTTTCATAATACAATAGATCATTCATTATATCTGTTGATCCCTCTATCATAGTCACTCAACACAATCATTTTGTATTGCTCACATCTCAGTCATTTCTCCAACATTTTCAATGTTCTATAGCGTGTTGGAATCAGCTCTAAGTCCTCTACGTGCTGAAAATTTTTGAAGACATTCTATTCAGTGGATTCAGAGAAAAGTGCGTTGAAGTGGTCATTTGGTCAAACTCTACAGAGGTCCTAAAAAATCGAGGGTAATGCTATACTTGCTAAATTGATTGCTTTGTCTATAGTACATCATTTTAAGTGATTCCACTTAGAATTATTAGCTCATTAAGCTAATTTGATATCTCCGAAAGGAATTTTTTTAATTTCTACTGTATTGGAAGCACTGAGCTTAACAAGCAGTAGGTGTGTGAACAAAAATAGAAGGTTTTCATTGATTCTTGAATTTGGAAATAGTTTGTTTTGTATGAAACATTACCTGCATCATTTCCAAAGTACATAGGCACTTGTTTAGTGTCGTTGGAAAGCTAAGAGGGCCTACAACACAACTCTGAATCTAAAGAGGTCTGTTACAAAGTAGGGATCAGCGGTACCAACTCATTTTCTGGAGTGTCCATCCATCTTTTCCTACAGTGGTATCAGAGCAAAGCTAAGGTAAAATGGGAGATGGTTTTCCTTCTTTAATTGATAAATTGGACAAGAACGACTACCAAGCATGGTCCTTGAGGATGAAGACATACTTGCAAGGAAGGAGTCTCTATGGATACATCTTAGGAGATGAGGAGATGCCCATTTTCAGAAGCAAAGGACAACCTACAAGAGAGGAGCATGAAAGACTCAATTCATGGTGTGCCAAAGATGCATTAGCAAGGTCATACTTACTTAACTCAATATCTGTATTTCTTCTTCCATACATTAGGCACTGTAAGACATCCCAAGAGACTTGCGAAACATTGTCTTCATAGTTCTCTTCCAACACAAGGGCTAGGAAGAACCAATTGTGGATTGAGCTTACCACTCAAAGAAAGCAACCCAAGCAAGACATCTTAGAGTATGTGACCAAAGTCAAGGATGTAGCTGATCAGTTGGCAAGCATAGGAGAAGAGATTGAAGAGGAGCAAATTTTGAGACAATTAATCAATGGCATTAAGGCAGATGACAAACAGGAGAGCTTCACAACTGCCATGTACTTGTACATGGACATGCAAATTTGAGATCTTACCACATTCATGGGGCAACTCTTCACCCATGAATCCAAGCTCAATAAGAATGGAGATTCATCAAGAGGTAATATCTCTTCTGCCCTATACACAGATAAAGGCACGACTAAAGAGAAAGGGAAAAGAAAGAAGAGTGAGGATGAAGGTAGAACCTCTCAAGCCAACTATGCAGGGAGACATAGAAACTCAAGAGGTAGGGGCAAAGGAGGTAAGCAAGGTAGGGGGAGACCTTATAACTCCTCACCATGTAATATTTGTGGACTATCAAATCATACTACACATGAGTGTTATAGGAACTTCAAGAATCAGAGAGGTAGAGGATTTCAAAGAGGTGGATATACACAATCAAGAGGAAGATTCAACCATCATGAACGGTACAATAACAACTACAACAAAAACTACAATAACAACTACCAAGGAGGTTACAAAGCAAGGAAAGACTACAACAACTATACAGAGGAGCAAGAGGATTCTCTTCTGATTATGAATATGACTTCAAAACCAGGTATAAATGATGACCATCTCTTCTACGTTGACTCAGGATGTTCAAACCATGTGGCAGGCAATGTAGCTCTTCTCTCTGACCTTGAGGAACCAAAGGGTAAGCATAAGGTACAAACAGGTGATGACACCAAGCACTCAGTGATCAAGGTAGGAAATGTTAAAACCTCTGATGGAAATAAAAATCTATTGAGTAGGGTTCTATATGTACCTACAATTACCAAGAATTTGATGAGTGTTGGACAGATTGTGGAAAAGGGTTTGTAGGTCAGGTTCAACAAATATGGAGCATTTGTGGAGGATCCCGATCAAGAGAATTGCCAAAGGAGAAAAGACGAGTAGATTATTTACTTTTGAACTTGAAGATACAAGGAATATTGCACTTTATAGTAGAAAGATCAAACATTATTAGAGCTTGAAATTTGGCATAAGAGATTAAGGCATATTGGTGAGAGAACTTTAAAGAAAATATGTAGAGATCAATGTCTGCTTGGGATACCTAATGTATCCAAGCAACACATGATCTATAAATGTGGTGCTTGTCAGTTTGGAAAATCTCATAGGTTACCCTTCTCAAAGAAAGGTTACATGCATGAAGATTACCTAGAGCTTGTCCATACAGATGTATGGGGACCAAGCAAGGATCCCTCAATTTCTGGATCCAGGTATTATGTATCCTTCATTGATGATTTCAGTAGGTGGACTATCTTATATTTTCTGAAGCACAAAGATGAAGTATTCAGTTGCCTTAAAAGGTATCTTGGACTTGTTGAGAAACAAACAGGAAGAAGTCTAAAGAGACTAAGGTCAGATGGAGGAGGTGAGTACTTCTCAAATGAGTTCTTGCAAGATAGAGGAATCAAGAGAGAAATTACAACAAGGTATACCCCTGAGCAAATGGGGTAGCAGAGAGGAGAAATAGACTAATTGTTGAAATAGCTAGGTCAATGCTAAATGAGAAAAAATTACCAAATTATTTGTGGGCAGGAAGTGTATCTACTGCCACTTATCATGTAAACAGGTTGCCATCCAAATCTCTTGATGGGATGACCCCATATGAAGCATGGCATGGTAGAAGACCTTCACTTGATCATTGCAGGATCTTTGGATGTGTTGGTTATGTGCATATCCCTTCTCAAATCAGAGGTAAGCTAGACCCTAAGGCAGAGAAGTGCATCTTCATAGGGTATGACTTGAATCAGAAAGGATACAGGTTCTACAATCCTTCCAACAAAGGATTTATGGCCAATAGAGATGTTGTCTTTGATGAGAATGACTCTTGGTTTGAAAGTGAATGCAGGAGAGTAAAGCTACCTTATGACTTGGAAGAGGAATTTCCAAGCCCCACCAAGGAGGAGCCAGACCAAATTGAAGACATCAAATCAGATGATGAAGAAATCATCAACCTAGAGGAATTCAAGGCATGGAAATCCAAAGGCAAAGTAAAAATGAAGAGGTTGGAGGATATACCTGAATCATCCAACCAAGCAATCAAAAGATCAAAAAGAGAGAGCAAGAAGCCAATCAGATATGGC
Organism: Ceratopteris richardii; assembly: GCA_020310875.1. Classification (NCBI taxonomy): domain Eukaryota; kingdom Viridiplantae; phylum Streptophyta; class Polypodiopsida; order Polypodiales; family Pteridaceae; genus Ceratopteris; species Ceratopteris richardii. The sequence continues at coordinate 118,649,105 of CM035406.1, forward strand.
TATGACACTTCTTTAATTACTAAGCACTCTGTTTATCTTGCAAAAGACTTGTCATTTGAAGAGCCATCATCATATGAAGAGGCAAAGACCGAGGCAGAATGGAAGGAAGCTATGGATGAGGAGATTGAAGCACTCAAGGAGAATGATACATGAGAGCTAGTGCCAAAAAAAGAGTCTATGAAGGTAATTGGTTCTAGATGGATCTATAAGATCAAGAGTAATTCTGATGGATCAATAAGCAAGTACAAAGCTATACTTGTGGCTAAGGGTTTTGCACAAACCTAAGGAGTTGATTATGAAGAAACCTTCTCACGTGTGGCCAAAATTCCAACCATCGGGGTATTGGTAAGTGTGGCTGCATCAAAGAATTGGAACATGTATCAATTGGATGTAAAAAATGCATTTCTAAATGGCTGGATTTCAGAAGAGGTGTACATGTCTCAACCTCTTGGCTTTGAGGACCCAAGCAAGGTAACATATGTGTGTAAATTCAACAAATATCTTTATGGATTGAAGCACGCACCTAGGGCATGGAACCATAGGTTGACTACATACCTTCAGGATCAAGGATTCATCATGAGTAAAGCAGATACTTCTCTATTTGTTAAGAGGAGTAATTCAAAGGTAACATACCTATGTGTATATGTTGATGATATCATACTCACATGTAGTGATGCTAATGGCATCAAGCAGATTAAGAATCAAATGATGGAGGAGTTCAAAATCAGTGATCTAGGATCACTAAAGTATTTTCTTGGACTTGAGTTCGTCTATACTAACTCTGGAATTTATATTACTCAGAGAAATTATATACATGACATGTTAAAGAAGTTTCATTTACAGGATGCCAAGGTAGCAAGCACTCCAATAGAGGTAAACCAAAAACTAAGTGCTCATGAAGGTCATGATTTTGAGAATATTGCAGGTTACCAAAGCATAGTGGGAAGCTTAAATTATGCTACATTGACAAGGATTGATATTGCTTATGGAGTAAGTGTTTTAAGTCAATTTATGCACAAACCTAGGGAACCTCACTTGGAAGCTGCCAAGAGGATTTTGAAGTACCTTAAGGGCACTCAAAATCAAGGATTATACTTTCCTTATACCTCAGATTTGGACATCAAGATATATTTAGATGCAGATTGGGCAGGTTGAAAGATGATAGAATGAGTACCTCAGGTTACCTATCTTTTGCACGTGACAAACCTATATCATGGTCTTCCAAGAAGCAACCTACTATTGCTTTATCTTCAACAGAGGCAGAATATAGAGAATTGGCCAATGCTACTCAAGAGGCCATATGGATCAGATTGTTACATACAGATTTGGGTTTGCATACTACATCTCCAATGATTTTTGGAGATAATACAAGCTCACTACATCTTGCAGCAAATCCTATTTATCATGCTAGGACCAAGTATATAGAGGTCCACTATCATTATGTGAGAGAGAATCTATTGAGCAAGGAAATTCAGTTGGCATATGTATCAACCAATGTGCAATGTGCAGGCTTATCGAATAAAGCACTTGATGGTACTAAACTTTGGAGGTTTAAGTTTATAAGTGGATTGCAGGACATTCAAGAGGAGTGAATAAGAAGACCAAGCCAAGATGTTTGGCTTGAGGGGGAGTTGTTGGTGCAAGTAGCAAGCCTACACACTTGGCAAGACATGAGAAGATCCTATGTGGAATGGTTAAAGTCCCATGAGAACCATTGCTATGGATTCTTTACCTTTTACCATTTGTAAAAGTCTATTTGTCTTAGAGGAATATTTGTAGCTACCACTAAAGTCGTGGAGTTTGTTAGAATATCTCCTAGATTAGGGGAACACTTTTTAGTGAGATCCAAAAATTGAATTCAAATTCAAAATTTGAATGGAACATCTATAAAAGATGAATGTAAAAGACTCGCAGTAGAGATCACTACAATCCTGAGTTTTGTTGATCACATTGCAAGGGAGTAAGGCTCACATCATAGCCTATCTATCATTGGGCATTGATCATCATGCCAATGATCATGTACAACATTGTTTCATAATACAATAGATCGTTCATTATATCTGTTGATCTCTCTGTCATAGTCACTTAACACAGTAACTTTGTATTGCTCATATCTCAGTCATTTCTCCACCATTTTCAATGTTCTATAGCTTGTTGGAATCCGATCTAAGTCCTCTATGTTCTAACAAATTGTGAAGACATTCTATTTAGTGGATTCAGAGAAAAGTGCATCGAGGTGGTCACTAGTCAAACTCTGCAAAGGTCCTAAAAAATCGAGGGTAATGCTATACTTGCTAAATTGATTTCTCTGTGTATAGTACATCATTTTAAGTGATTCCACTTAGAATCATTAGCTCATTAAGCTAATTTGATATCTCCAAGAGGAATTTTTCTAATTCCTACTGTACTGGAAGCACTGAGCTTAACAAGTAGCAAGTGTGTGAACAAAAATAAAAGGTTTTCATTGATTCTTGAATTTGGAAATAGTCTGTTTTGTATCAAAGATTACTTGCATCATTTCCAAAGTACATAGGCACTTTTTTAGTGTCATTGGAAAGCTAAGAGGGCCTACAACACAACTCTGAAGCTAAAGAGGGCTGGTACAAAGAAGGGATTAGCAATACCAACTCATTTTCTGGAGTGTCCATCCATCTTTTCCTATAATGGATACCCAGTTCACAATTCAATTATGAAGGGATGTATCAGATCTACCCTTCTTACTCCTTCGATGCTTTGCCTTTTATTTTTGGCTACTCATGTGCAAAGCTAGATGATGTTTAGAATGATTTAGGATATGGATCATCCGAGACATGGATTCCCCTCTTTTCAAATCCAGTCTAGGATAGAATCCACTTCTCATAAAGAGAAAAATCAGAGAGATGAAGACCATGATTGATGACTGATCATGGGGCACAAGGGAATACATAAGATATTTCTACACATTTTCGAAGACAAAATGTATTAAAGTGGGAACAATGTTGTATAACTATAGGCCCAAGTTGTGAGGCCCCAATTAGCTACTTTTCACTCTCTTCTTAACCTTAAATATATCTTTTCCTCATCCACATCTAGAGTTCTCTAGAAGGTTCCATGGCACTCCTCATATGGCAACTCGGAAGAGATGAAATAACCATTGTAAAAGAGCAGACTTGTGCTAGAGCCTTGCTCCCTCGAGCTCTAGACTTTCACCAATATAGGGTCCTTGATCAATGTAGATAGACCATAAAGGTCTAAATAGAATCTAACACTCTATCCATCTTCTAAAGATCATTGTCCTCAATGATCAATGAGGGAAAGTGTTTATGAATTAGAGCTTTTAGTTCCCAAGTAGCATCTATGAGTGGATGGTTGTTCCATGGTACCAAATATTATGCTATGGCGCGACTTTGCAACTACTGCTCCCTCTTATCTAGAAATCTAGAAGGAACATTTGGATCAAATGTTCTATCTCCTAAGGCAACTAGTCTATCTATGCGATTCTCATCTCGAGAAGTGCATGCTTTCAACTTAATAAAATTAAAAAATGGGTGAGCTTTACAATCATTTGGTAACTATAACTTGTAAGTTAGATCATAATCTTCTTGATTATTGTCCAAGGTCCATAAAATATAGGTTCCAACTTGGGTTTCTGAACCACTCTCAATGAAGAACAAAGTGAAACCTATAAAAATGCATGATCGCCTTCTTGGAAAATTCATGGTGTACAATGTCTATTTATGGAAGCTTTAACCCTCTTAGAAACTTGTTGAATATTGGATTGAGTTATCTTAAGATTAGCTTGCATGTTTGTAAGGAATAGCAAAGCACTTGGGGATTTCCTTGATAATCATGTGGTAGATGAACTAATTGAAACATAACCTTTAATCAAATTTAGTAGATTTATGCTTCAACTATTATAGGCAAACTCTACCAAAGGAAGGAAACTATCCCAATATGTTTACTTTTCTTAAATATATGCTTAATGGATATCTTCAAGTATGTCAGTTACTCTTCAGGTTTGACTATCTATATATATGGATGCTCTCCACTACTCATCTTGAGTTGAGTTTATGTCAAATACATATTTACAAAAATTTCATGTGAATATAGTATCTTTGTCTGAAACTATGGATTTAGATAAACCATGCAATTTAAAGATGTTCTGAGTTAAACTATTCCACAATTTGTGGGGCTTCGATTGTTCCTTTGTAGGGATAGTGTGCCACTATATTCAAACAATCAATCAATACAAGAATAACTAACATTCTTTGGATGTGACGTTTTAAGTAAACCCATAATAAAATCCATGGAAATACTAACGCAATAGTACTTCGATATCTCCAATGGTTATAACAAACATGGCGGATGTATCCTCTCTACTTTATTTACATGATACCCAAAATAGTGACTCACATAATTTTACACATCTCTGGCCATCTTTGGCAACATAATGCACGTCTGATCAATTGTAAAGTTTCTCAACATAAGGACATCCTACGGAGGGAATATCATGGTTCTCACTTGATTGAGATAGTGCTCATGATTAAAAATAACAAATATTTTTACCAAGATACACGATCAGATTTGAAGTCACATACTCTCCAAGGGAGGGGAACGACTCAACCCCATATTAAAATTAAATGAATTTATTTTCAAAAATCAAAATCAGGATTTTGGGTAGATGGGATAGAATCTGCCTTACTAAGAACAGGCTGAAAAAATCAACGTGCAAGCGATAAATGCATCAGTGCATGAGATCATAAGAATGCTTCAACAATAGAAATCCGAATGGTTAGCAGCACCATGGGAGCTTTGTGTAATCCTCAATTGGAGCTAAAATGGAATTCTTTACCATTAATTCGTGAAGGAATCGCTAGAAGTTTGTTAGTATAGATGCTTTCAAAATCCATGCTAAGATGGCTGTCATTTTGGTTAAATGATGGAGGACTGCTTTCAACATCGACATCTTGGTTGAGCGATACACCTCAAGTTGTGGGGTCATGTCAGATTTTTTTTGGGGCATTTCACTTGTCTATGGGTGGCTTCAGACTGGGCTCTGGAACTCGGAGAGAAAATGCATTCTTCCACCCAGAACAATGGAAACCTTGAGAGATCCTCTGCTTCTCTATTCACACAGGCCATGGAACAGAGCAAGGAAAATCTCGTTGACAATCCGAGCAGGAAACTATAAAGCTTTGGGGCAGAGGGGGGAGGCCGAAACAAAAAAACTACAATTCGTTCCATGACATGGATTCAGAAAAAATGAGTGCCTCTAATCAGTTGAAGCTTTTAATACTGGCATTGCAAACATGGCACATAATAATTGGTTGATCCTTCAAAATGTCTTCCTTTTTTTTTTTTTTTTAAATGGAGGTTTGGCTGAGGCCTACTCCCCCGGGCTTTAACTTTGAAATTGCAACTGTACAAGGAAGGGCATAGTACCCATGGGACTCCCCTTATCCCACAAGAATAGAGGTTTACAAGACTGGGTTGAACGGCGGTCACAACTACTGCAGGGCTAGTCAAACGATGGCACATCAGCCATATGCTTCATCAGTCCAAGTTATACATGTCCCTTACATGTGGCCGGTAGGGATTGAACCCTCACCCCCGCCTCAAGAGGCGAGAGGCCCAACCAGCTGCCTTAACGGCCTCGGACCAAAATGTCTTCTTCCGCCACCTAGTTTGAATTGCACCTATTGTGCCTTCAATATAGTCTATTGTGGTCTCACTCAGTTTCACAGACTCAGTCTGTCCTGTCTAGGAGTCTATCGTGATCTCGCTCTATCAACAGGGTTTCCTAAGCTCAGTCTATCCTGTCCACGAGTCTATCATGTTCACGAGTCTATCCTGTCCACGAGTCTATCATGTTCTCATTTTTTTAAGCTTTCTTTGAGATCTTGAGGACCAAAAAAGGGAAGAAGAGGTGTCTTCGGGGCCTCTGCTCTATCACGACGAGGCTTGCTCTGTTGCCCCTCAAACCTTCTTCAAAACGTGCAATGTTTTGCTTTCTTCGTGTTGAAGAAATTTAGTAGAAGCTTTTTCTTCAAAGTTTAATCTTTAGTTTTTTATTTTTATCTCCTTTTTGTCTTTTGTTTTTTTAGTTAGTTTCTAACATTTGTATTTGTTTTTTTAGTTTTGTTTGTTTGGCTTGGAGTCCGACCCGCGTTTCCTTATATTTTCATGTTAGTTGGCTCTTTATTAGTTCTCTTCATCTTTGTTTTTCCTCACGTGCTAGAGTTGTTTATAATTCAAAAAGGGGAAAAAAACAAAGAAAGAAAAAAGAGAAGTAAAAAGTCTAATTTCAATAAAACAAGAACTGGAAGGGTTTGAGGTCTTAACTAAAAGAGGTTCTTGGTTTTCAAAGTGCTGCTTTTATGATGTTTTCTCAGATTTAGCTTTGCTAATTATCTCCTTTCAAGCATCTCGATCTTGTGACTTTTTTGGCGGATAAGGTTTCTATAACTTTTATTCGACTGAGCATATGGTAGGAGTTATTCCCTCATTGGTGGTTACTAATCTAAGTTCGACGTTGGAGGACAATATGTCAGACACTTTTGTGGATCTGTTTGGAATTAAACCTCCTTTTGTCACCCTTCCTACGGAGAGCATTTTTTGGCTAAACAAGAAGAACAAAGAAGGACTTGCCTCATTGGGAAGATGTTTGGACCTGAGATGCATCTTGAATCTCTTTGACAATGGTTCCATAAGGAGTGGTTTCTGCATGGATTCACTATTAGCAAGTATCAATTTTTACTAAAAAAGCATGTTCTTATGGTTTTTGAGAATGAGGAAATGACCTTTTAAGCCTTACAACTATTAGGGGAGCACTAGATTGTGCTCCTTGGCTATAGTAGACAAGATGCCAAAAATACACCACTGATTACAAGAACACCCACGAAGGGAAAACGATACAAGAATACGTGACTGATACAAGATGTCCCACAACCTGGGACTGATAGGTATGAATAACTCGACTAGAGATGATACATGAGATTCCACAACCCGAGATCGTAAGTATGGAACAAGATATCTGGATTACAAGAACTCCCTTCTGGGAGATGAACTAGATAGAATAAAGAACTCGATAGGATCTCGTACTACGAGATTAGAAGAGGACAAGATAGGATGTCCAAGAACTAGACTAGAACAAGGAACAAGACAAGAACTGGAACTAGAACTTGGAGAGTACTTACTTGGCGGACTAGTATTGGCAAGATTGAGAATGAATGTGGCCAACCCCTCCTTATATAGGTTTTCCAAGGGTGGTTCAAGGGCAGTTACGAATTGATGATATCATCGATGATGTCATCAATTCAAAACATGGTCTCTCGATGTTAGAATCAAGCAAGAAGATAGTCGATCTTAGGGTTTTGGCACGTGTCGGATGCATCGGAGCATTGCGTTCTCCTAATTCTGAACCAATCATGATATATAGGATTCACATGGAATCTAAGATTTAGGATGGTTTCCTTTGTCCATGACATCACCTCCTCCTCAAGCAATGAGTTCCACGAGGAGCGGTCATGTTCTCTGGTCTCGGCTTCATTGGATTTCTCTTATGGAATTCTCGAACCTTGATTGGTGCTCTCTGAAGGTTTTCTGTAGGTTCCCAAGTACCATCACTAATGTCATACCCTTTCCAATGAATAAGGTACTCTAATCTTCCTCAGGATATCCTTGAATCTAGGACATGATCGACTTCAAATTCTTCTTGATCGTCAATCTTGATAGGTGTTGAAGGACCTGGTCTCTCCCCCCTAAATGGTGAAATCTGATATGGTTCCAACATGGGAACATGGAAAACTAGATGTATTCTCATGATCCTTGGTAATTAGAGCTTGAAGGTCATTGGATTAATCTTGGCCAAGATGGTGAATGGAACAAATCTCTGATGGTCTAGCTTTGCACAAGGCCTCGAAGTTTGCAAATTATTCTTAAGTAACCACATGTTATCCTCGATTTGATAGGATGGATTTTGAACACGATGCTGATCTGCATAATAATTGTACCACTCTTGAGCTTTATGGATCTCTTCCTTGAGTTCTTTATGAATGTCCATAAGGTACTAGGCCTTATCTCTAGCCATTGGGTTCCTGACATGATTTGAGAGTTGTATATCCATCCTTGTATGTCGTCCATAATTTCCAAAGAAGGGAGTGTGCTTGGTAGATGTATGAATGCTATTATTATAGGAAAACTCTGCAAAGGGTAAAAGCTCGAACCAATCATTTTGATGATAATTTATGGTGCATCGGAGATACTATTCTGTTGGAGTTAGATGTCTGTGGAAGCACGCGAACATCACAAGGAAGAAGAAGAAGCTTGGAGCACAACACACAATACTGAATGTATTACTAGAGAATGTACAAAGATAAGTAGCCCATTAGGGCAATAGGCGTATATACAAGCCGGGGGAAAAAACCTCCTAAAGAGGGAAAAAAGTGCCTCGATGGTCCTAGAGTGTTCACACACATCACTACCTAAATATATCAACAAATCCCCCCTGGGAGTGATGTGGTGAACAAGTAGTTGGCACTCATGTATAAGGAAGTGCCAAGCTATGTGGAAATCACTCCACAAAAGGAAGTAAGCACAATGCTTTGCGGAAAGCTTCAAACTTCTCCCTAGGCAGAGCCTTCATGAAAAGGTCTGCAATGTTCTCTTGCGTGGGCACATATGCCAAGCTGATCTCCCCAGCAGAGAACCTCTCCCTGACATAATGATAATGGGTAGGGAGGATGCCTTTTTGATTCTCTTCCCTACCACATTAGAGGGATTACAGATAAGTGGTTCAGCCAGTTTGCTGAAAACCATTTTACCACTTGGGATGTGATGAAAGATGCATTTAAAAATCAGTTCCAACATGGCAACACTGCGGAGATTATCATAGAAGAACTAGAAAATTTGAGATTGGGTCCAGGAGAAAAGTTCCCAGAGTTTGTGACTAGGGCCAAAGCACTAATGGCTAAATTGCCAGATCCACCACACGATTTTTTTGTTAAGAAATGGTTAGCTAAGCCCCTACCAGTGGCCACCTAATGCAAAATAAAGGAATTAGTGTTACCTACAGCCTCCATAGAGGAGTTCATCACCAGCCACATGCTTGGAGCAGATAAGGCACCAGTATGGAGCAACTTCTTCCCAACCAACATATGGTACAGAAATGGAGGATCCAGTGATCCAGCTAAGGAAGGAGCTGGAGGGTTTAAAAAGGAATAAGCCCTACAAAGAGGAGGAGACTGCTGTTGCTTAGTTGAGGAGTGAGATTGAAGCACTAAAGCTCCAAAAGGAGGAGGAGGCCCAAGCAGAGGAATTGGCTCAACTGCGACAGGAGCTGCAGGAACTCAAAGGGAGTGGCATCAAGAGTGGACTTTGGTGTTCCATGTGCAGCAAGCAAGGTCACATAGTAAGTGAATGTCCTCTGTTAAGTGTGACTTGTCAATTATGCAAGAAAGTTGGCCATGAGGCCCATGAATGCCAATCAAGGGGAATGCCTGCAACGACATACTGGACACAAGGAGGACCCCCAACACCAACAAATGTGATGGCTGCTGCACCAAATCAAGGTAACAACTATAATCCTAGACAGAGGAATAACTTTGGAAATGGGCCTAGGAGGCCAATCATCTGTTTTAGATGTGGAGAATGCGGGCACTATCAAAGTAGGTGCACCCTACCAGAAAATGCCCCTCCTTGCAAGAACTTCCCTGAGGCAAGAGACCATTATACCAATTGTTGTCCTACGAATCAAGCCTGTTCATCTGGGCCCCATATTCAGATGATTTATGTGCACAAAGAAGAAGTGTGTGATCGAGTCAATGAGCCATCACCATCTACCAGGGTGGTGCAATTAGAAGAAATAGAATCTTTGACTGTGTAGACAAGAAGCAAGGGGAAGGTTCAAGCAGACATAGGACAAGGATCAAAGATTAAGGAATGGAATCAAGACAGAGAACCATCTGAAGATAAAGTCTGCAGATACAAGTAAAAAAGGAGATCTCATATGCACCAGTGATGCCATTGGGCATGCCTTCAACAGGGCTCATGAGGAGTTTGATAAGTCAACTGGAGCCCATGCTCTCAAGGAATCAGAGGCTTCAAAATTACTCAAGTCCATGAAAAAGGAGGTTAGTATTTTTTATTTAATAAAGATGGATGGGAAATTCAGTTCAGAGTTATTGCAGATAATTGATGAAGCTTCCACTACAAGTTTGGTGGCAAAGACTACTGTTTTACATAAAGGAAAAATTGTAGGGGAAGCACCCCTTACAGATTATAAAAGTCCTTGGCTGACAGTATCTATCAAAGGTCATGAATTTCAAGGAGTTATTGTGGATGGTGGTTCTGGCATTAACTTGATGCCTGAACATACAATGGAAAAGATTGGACTCCACCCTTCAATGCCTGCAAATTTCACTGTTACTTTGGCAGATCAGAGCAAAGTAAGGCCCTTGGGAGTGATCCCAAATGTTCCACTTGAAGTACAAGGTAATCTATTCATTCTTGATTTTGTGGTTTTAAGATTGCCCCAGGTTGAAAGAGGATTTCCCCTCTTAATTGGACAACCATGGCTGAGGCATGCAAGTTTCATTCATGATTGGGGCAAGGATACTATGTGGGTACAAAAGAAAGGGCAAGAGCTGACACAGATTCATTTAGAAGAGGGCCCAGATAATCAAGGAAACACTAGCATGATGCAAACAGTTGGCATATGCATGGAACCAGAATCGGAGGATCAACCCCAAATAGATTTCGAGGAAGAAGAGGATATTCTAAATTGGCTCCAAGCAGGCAACTCTTCCTCTTGTTTTGGAATTTTTCTTAATAATTCTTGCACGATTGAAGGTTATGATGAAGATAAGGAGAAAGTCCAGGTTGATAGAATTTGTGTTGACTTTAGAGCACTCAACAAGGTGACCATTCCAGATGGTTTCCCAATGCCTTTTGCAGAGCAGGTCATTGAAGAAGTGGCTGGGCATGCATTATATAGCTTTATGGATGGATTTAGGGGCTATAATCAAATATCAATACACCCAGAGGATCGTGAAAAGACTGCTTTTATCACACCTTGGGGAACATATGCGTATGTAAAAATGCCATTTGGGCTCAGAAATGCTCGAGCCACCTTTAACAGAACGGTCAATCTCATTTTTGGCCCCCTATTGCTGGAGTCACTTAGAAGCTTCATGGATGACTTCTCTTCGTTTTCAGGTTCTCATAAGGAAACTCCTCTAGATTGTGTGGACCATCACTTGAGACAGCTGCAGAATGTTTTCAAAAGATGCAGGGAGACTAAGCTAAAGCTCAATCCAAACAAATGTCATTTCCTTGTGATAGAAGGAACTCTCTTAGGACATGTGGTGTCGGCTAAAGGTATGGCCCCAGATCTTGACAAAATCATTTCTATATTAAAGTTGCCGAAACCTAAATCTCCTAAAGAGATTCAGAGTTTCTTGGGGCATACTGGATACCATAGAAGGTTTATAAAAATGTATGCAGAGATAGCCAGACCACTGGCTAGACTTACAGGTAAGGAAGTACCTTTTAAATGGGAAGTAGAGGAGGAAAAAGCATATCAAACATTACGGTTAAGGTTAGTGTCTGCTCCTATTTTGATCACACCTGAGTGGTCAAAAATCTTTCATATACATGTAGATGCTAGTGCCTATGCAGTGGGGGCAGTTTTGACCCAACCCAGTGAAGAATTTAAAGTGGACAGACCAATTCAATATGCCAGTAGAATCTTGACCAAGGCTGAAACACAATACTACAGAAAGGGAAGCCCTAGCAATGGTTTTTGTTGTCCAAAAATTCCATCATTACTTACTGTGAAGAGAGATGGTGGATGCAATCCAAAGATGAGTAGGTGCCGCTACAACCAGCTTCACACCAGCCAACTGAGACTTCAGAGTTGATTAGTAGACCCTTTGAGCTTCCTAAATCCACCAAAATATCAGCCAAGTACTTTGGAACATGTATCCCAAAAGTTTAAGTCAAGACAGGCTAGTTGCGAAATGACTAGCTCCCAAAACTTGCTATTTTTGGACATACACCTGCTGGAAAAAATGAACAGTGCTCTCAACCTGGAAGGAATTAGAAAAATTACTTTTGGGCATAGCAAATAGACTTAGCAAGCTTCCTATTCCAAGTTAAAACACTTCAAATGATGGACTGAGCACTGAGAACAAGTTTCATCAAGTTCTGGAACATTCCCACAATTCTCGGGGCTCTGCAGAGATAGACCAGTAAGCAGTAAAATGCAGATATCTCCAAAAGTATAAATCCAATGACCTTGAAAATTTATAGGTAGAAACTAGACAGTGAGAGCTATCCAACGCACTTTAAAACACTGAAAAAGGTTCCGTAAAACTCGAGATATGACCTTCTGAAGTTACTGCTCTGAGTGAGTATAGCAGAGAACAAAACAGAGAGGTAGATGATAATAAATGTATAGATTCACATATGATTACAACCACATTGGCAATGAATCTTTGCACAATGGGAGTAGAATGATAGAGCTATGGAGTAAGCTCTTCAATCTCTACAAAATGACATGAAGTGGTCACGTACAAGGCTTGCTAATCGCCTCTTCCTTCTTGCTCCTTTTATAGCAATTCTTGGAGGGAGTTTTGAATTCGAATTCGAATGGCTCCACCTAAAAGTGATCCCCAAAGTTAGGAGAGATTCCCTCAGCTCAAAAATTCGTGATTTTGGTAGTTGGAGCCACGAATTTGCTTTTACATCATGGATGAGGTAAGCCATCCTTTTACTTTTTTCTTTTTCCATTTACAAGAGATAAAATGTACTCTTTTACAAGAGGTGTTCACATGACTACTCATGTGACTTACAAATGAGGATAATATCAAGCATATCAAGCATGTAGGCTTGGGCAAAATGCACCAACAGCTCCCCCTCAAGCCTAACATGCTTGGCCTCCAAATAAGTCTTCAATTGTCCTTGATTTCCTGCAAACCAATCATCAACTTGAATCTACTTAATTTCGTACCATCAAGAGCTTTCGTCAACATGTCTGCACATTGCATATCTGTAGAGACGTAGGATAGTTGAATATCCTTGCTCATTAGCTTCTCCCTTACATAATGGTAGTGGACTTCAATATGCTTGGTTCTAGCATGGTATACCGGATTAGCTGCTAGATGTAGTGAGCTTGTGTTGTCACCAAAAATGTGAGGTGTTGAAGAATGAAGTCCAAGATCTGTGTACAAAGATTTTAACCACATGATTTCTTGAGTTGCATTAGCCAAACCTCTATATTCAGCTTCAGTAGAAGATAATGCCACGGTTGGTTGCTTCTTCGATGACCAAGAAATGATTTTTGAACCTGCAAATGATATATACCCTGATGTGCTTCTTCTATCATCTTTAGATCCGGCCCAATCTGCATCTGAGTAGACCTTTAGCTCAATATCTGAAGTAAATGAATAAAACAAACCTTCATTCATGGTCCCCTTTAGATACTTGAGGACTCGCTTGGCCGCTTCCATATGTGGTCTTCTCGGCTTATGCATAAACTGACTCAATATGCTAACACTATAGCATATATCCACCCTTGTGAGTGTTGCATAGTTCAAACTTCCAACCAAGCTTTGATAGCTTGTGATGTCTTCAATTGGCTCTCCTTCATAAGCACTAAGCTTATGATTTTGCTCCATAGGTGTACCTGCACACTTTGTATTTTCCATCTTGAACTTGACGAGCATGTCATGGACATACTTCCTTTGTGTGATGTATATACCTGAATCTGTGTAGATCAACTCCAATCCAAGAAAATAAGTGAGTGGTCCGAGGTCACTTATCTTGAACTCCTCCTTCATTTGACTCTTTACCTGTTTGATTCCTTCAAGATCATTGCCTGTGATAATAATATCATCAACATACACACATAAATAGATCACTTCAGATCCATTCCTCTTTATGAACAAAGAGGTATCCGCCTTGCTAGCTTTGAATCCTTGGTCCTGCAAATAAGTAACCAATCTGAAATTCCAAGCTCTTGGAGCTTGCTTCAATCCATACAAAGCTTTCTTTAGTTTGCATACATAGTTAGGATGATGTGCATCCTCATATCCAGGAGGTTGTGCCATATACACTTCCTCAGAAATCCATCCATTCAAGAAAGCATTCTTTACATCAAGTTGATAAAGATTCCAATTTCTAGATGCAGCAAGACTTATGAGAACCCTAATTGTAGGCATTTTTGCAACAGGAGAGAAAGTCTCCTCATAATCAATACCATGGGTTTGAGCAAACCCTTTAGCAACTAACCTTGCTTTGTGTCTATTTATACTTCCATCTGGATTCCTCTTGATTTTGTATATCCATCGAGATCCGATTATCTTCATAGATGGCTTGTTAGGTACAAGCTCCCAAGTGTCATTCTCCTTCAAGGCTTCCATTTCTTCATCCATTGCATCTCTCCAAGCTTTCTTGCTTTGTGCTTCTTCGAATGTGGTAGGTTCTTCATTGGTTGAATCCTTTGCAATGTAGATTGAGTGCTTGGTGACCAAAGAAGTATCATAACCAAACCTCTCTGGTTTCTTCTTCTCCCTCGAAGACCTTCTAAGTGGTTGATGTGAGCTCTCGGGTCCATATGTAGCATCCTGCATCTTTGCTTTACCTTTGTTCTTCCATAGCTTTAGTCTTTCCAAGTCTTCTAGGTCAATCTCCGAATCACTTTCTTCAATCTGCTTTGGCTCCTTTGGTTGAAGTGATGGAAAATCTTCATCCAAGTCATATGGCAGCTTCACTTTCCTGTCATCATCAAACCATGATTTGTTTTCATCAAAAATTACATCTCTACTCACAGAAAATCCTTTATTGGTTGGATTGTACAATCTATATCCTTTTTGGTTTTGATCATAACCAATGAATACACACTTCTCTGCCTTGGGATCCAATTTCCCTCTTACTTGAGAAGGAATGTGAGCATAGGCTAAGCATCCAAAGATTTTACAATGCTCTAGACTAGGTCTTCTTCCATTCCACACTTCATATGGAGTGGTTCCATCTAGTGACTTAGATGGAAGTCTATTTATGAGATATGTGGCTGTCGACACAGCCTCTGCCCATAGGTAGTTCGGCAATCCCTTTTCGTTGAGCATGGACCTTGCAGCTTCGACAATAGCTCTGTTCCTCCTCTCTGCTACACCATTGAGTTCAGGTGTATACCTTGTAGTGACTTCCCTTTTAATGCCTCTTTCATGCAAGAAGGCATCAAATTCAGAAGAGAAGTATTCTCCTCCACCATCTGATCTGAGTCTTTTCAAAGTCCTACCTGTTTGATTTTCAACAAGAGCAATATACTTCTTAAAGCAATTAAACACTTCATCCTTGTGCTTCATGAAAAACAGAATGGTCCACCTGCTACAATCATCTATGAAAGACACATAATATCTTGAGCCTGATATAGATGGCTCCTTACTTGGACCCCACACATCCGTGTGCACTAGATCCAAAGGATTTTGATACATATATCCTTTCTTATTGAAAGGTTGTCTATGAGCCTTGCCGAGTTGACAAGCTTCACACTTATAAATCATGTGTTGCCTTGTGATATTAGGCAAACCAAGTACACTTTGGTCCCTGCAAATCTGTTTGAGTGTCCTCTCACCAATGTGAGCAAGCCTTTTGTGCCATATCTCCAATTCTGTTAGAGTTTGAGATCCATAGCTAAACAAAGCTATGTTCTTTGTATCTTCCACTTCAAAAGTGAAAAGCCTTCCTGTCTTTTCTCCTTTGGCAATCCTTCGAAAGCCTTGCCTTGGGTCTTCAACATATGTTCCAAATCGATTGAATCTAACCTGCAATCCTTTTTCAACAATCTGTCCAACACTTATTAAATTTTTGGTAATTGTAGGGACATACAAGACTTTGCTTAAGAGGTTCATATTCCCATCTGATGTCTTCACATTACCTATCTTCTCCACTGAGTGCTTTGTGTCATCTCCTGTCTGCACTTCATGCTTGTTATGAGGATCTTCCAAATCAGAAAGTAAAGCCACATTTCCTGCTACATGGTTCGAGCATCCCGAATCAATGTAAAATATGTGATCATCATCCTTACCCTTCTTCGTTGATAGATTCATAATCAATAATGAATCTTCTTGACTTTGGTCCTCTGCATAGTTATTGTAATCTCTTCTTCCTCTATGGCCACTTTGATAGTTGTTGTTGTTGTTGTAATTGTTGTTGTAGTAGTTGTTGTTGTAGCCTCCATTGTACCTGCCTCTATTTGATCCATAGCCACCTCTATTGAATCCTCTTCCTCTTGAGTTCCTCGGGTTCCTGAAACATTCTTCAGTAGTATGGTTAGATAAGCCACATATGTTGCAAGGTTGAGATGATTGGAATCTCCCCCTGCCTTGCTTTCCACTTCTGCCTCTTCCTCTAGCTCGTCCTCTACCTGCAAAGTTTGCTTGGAAAGAGCTTCCTTCATCTTCATTCTTTCTATTCTTTGACTTGTCCTTGACCTTAGCTTTATCAGAATATAAGGCAGAAGTTTGATTACCTCTTGAGGACTCACCACCTTTGCTAATCTTTGCTTCATGAGTGAAGAGTTGGCCCATGAGTGTGTTGAGGTCGGGTACATGCATATCCATGTATAAATCCATGGCTGTTGTGAATGACTCCCACTTGTCGTCTGCTTTGATTCCATTCATGATTTGTCTTATGATTTGCTCCTCTTCAATTACCTCTCCAATGCTTCCAAGTTGGTCGGAAATCTCCTTCATCTTTGTGACATAATCAGTCACATTTTGCTTCGGGCTTTTCTTCATTGTTGTGAACTCCATCCACAATTGGTTCTTCCTTGCTCGAGTGTTGGAAGAGAAGAAAGAAGCAAGTGCATTCCAGGTTTCTCTTGATGTCTTGCATCCCTTGACATGAGGTAAAAGAAAATCAGAGATTGAGTTTAGAATATAGGACCTTGCAAGTGCATCCTTCGAACACCAATTCGAAAGTCCTTCCACTTCTTCATGTGATGGTTGCCCTTTGTTCCTCATGGTTGGCATTGCTTCATCTCCGGATATGAATCCATATAGATTCCTTCCTTGAAGGTAAGCCTCCATCCTTAGAGACCATGCCGGGTAGTTGTTTCGATCCAATTTGTCAATTGTTGATGGAAATCCATCTCCCATGTTGCTTGACTATGCTCTGATACCACTGTGAAGAGAGATGGTGGATGCAATCCAAAGATGAGTAGGTGCCGCTACAACCAGCTTCACACCAGCCAACTGAGACTTCAGAGTTGATTAGTAGACCCTTTGAACTTCCTAAATCCACCAAAATATCAGCCAAGTACTTTGGAACATGTATCCCAAAAGTTTAAGTCAAGACAGGCTAGTTGCGAAATGACTAGCTCCCAAAACTTGCTATTTTTGGACATACACCTGCTGGAAAAAATGAACAGTGCTCTCAACCTGGAAGGAATTAGAAAAATTACTTTTGGGCATAGCAAATAGACTTAGCAAGCTTCCTATTCCAAGTTAAAACACTTCAAATGATGGACTGAGCACTGAGAACAAGTTTCATCAAGTTCTGGAACATTCCCACAATTCTCGGGGCTCTGCAGAGATAGACCAGTAAGCAGTAAAATGCAGATATCTCCAAAAGTATAAATCCAATGACCTTGAAAATTTATAGGTAGAAACTAGACAGTGAGAGCTATCCAACGCACTTTAAAACACTGAAAAAGGTTCCGTAAAACTCGAGATATGACCTTCTGAAGTTACTGCTCTGAGTGAGTATAGCAGAGAACAAAACAGAGAGGTAGATGATAATAAATGTATAGATTCACATATGATTACAACCACATTGGCAATGAATCTTTGCACAATGGGAGTAGAATGATAGAGCTATGGAGTAAGCTCTTCAATCTCTACAAAATGACATGAAGTGGTCACGTACAAGGCTTGCTAATCGCCTCTTCCTTCTTGCTCCTTTTATAGCAATTCTTGGAGGGAGTTTTGAATTCGAATTCGAATGGCTCCACCTAAAAGTGATCCCCAAAGTTAGGAGAGATTCCCTCAGCTCAAAAATTCGTGATTTTGGTAGTTGGAGCCACGAATTTGCTTTTACATCATGGATGAGGTAAGCCATCCTTTTACTTTTTTCTTTTTCCATTTACAAGAGATAAAATGTACTCTTTTACAAGAGGTGTTCACATGACTACTCATGTGACTTACAAATGAGGATAATATCAAGCATATCAAGCATGTAGGCTTGGGCAAAATGCACCAACACTTACTGGGAGTAAAATTTATCATAATAACAGATCACCAACCACTAAAATACTTGCTCAACAAACCACAAGCCACTGGTAGAATATGGAGGTGGTTATTGTTGTTCCAAGAGTTTGATTTTTCTGTAGTCCACAGACCAGGTAAAGAAAATGTTATGGCGGATCACCTATCCAGAATCAATATGATGAATCAAGCTAGTGGAATCAATGATGATTTTCCAGATGCTCATCTGTTTGCTGTACAAGCTCAAGGTTGGTATTATGATATCAAGAATTTCATTAAAACTGGTCTGTATCCAGAAAAGGCTAGTGTTGTGCAAAGGAAGAGACTGCTAATCCAGAGTAGACCATATACCTTCATTGAAGATAAATTTAGATAGGGCAAGGATGACAGGTTAAGGAAGTGTTTGGAAGAAGAAGAAGTGAGGGAAGTCCTTCACTCTGCACATGAAGGAACAGGTGGTGGGCACCTTCCAGGGCATATTATGAGTCGGAGGATACTGGATGCTGGTCTATGGTGGCCTACACTATTTAAGGATGCGGATGAATGGGGAAAGGCATGTGACGTTTGCGAGAGGTGTGGACCTAAGCCAACAAAGCAAAGGCATAGCCCCTTGATTGTTTCCACTTCCTGGCAACCATTTGAGAAGTGGGGGCTAGATTTTGTAGGGCCCATCTACCCTCTCGCGATTCCAAAAAGAGAGAAATATCTCTTGATAGTTACAGATTATGCGACAAAGTGGGCTGAAGCTATTGCCTCCCCCGACTGCACTGCCCAAACTGTTGCTGATTTCATTTACAGTAGCATCATTTGCAGGTTTGGATGTCCACTTGAAATTTGTACAGATCAAGGTACCCATTTTGTCAATAAGGTCCTGCAGGAAATTTTCAACAGGTATAGAATTCTACATAGGACCTCTTGTGCCTACTATCCAAGAGCCAATGGTCAGGCTGAATCGACAAATAAGGTTTTAATCTCAATGTTAAGGAAGGAGTGTGTGTTACAGCCCACTTCCTGGGGCATTGCTTATCAGGGTACCCTATGGGCATACAAGTTAACTTACAAAGAGGCCACAGGATATTCTCCATTCCAACTAGTTTATGGCATATTGCCCATTGAGCCCTTTGAATTTACATGGATCACCTAAGATAGCATTCATGCAGGGCAAGAAAGATTGTGATGTCTCTCAAAGGCTCGGAGCACTACATAAAGTGGAGGAGATTCTTCTACTAGCAACAAAACAATTGATAGAGACTCAGATGAAGAGGAAGGAGGCACATGATCGACATCTGTGGAACAACAACTTAGAACCAGGCATGTTAGTTCTTCTCCATAGACCTCATCTTCATACACAATTGAGAGGAAAATGGCTTCCACATTGGGAAGGACCTTATCGAGTCAAAACAATGCTAAATTGGGGTGCTGTGGAGTTAGAGACGCTAGAAAGGAGAGGCCTTGCCACTGGTCAACATATCAAGGCTCAAGGCCTATCATCAACACACTTGAAGAAGTATGGATCACCTGGAACTGCAAAATCTGTCCAGGTTGCACATAGCTTTCTCATCTCATTTTGCTCAGTTTTAGTAGTTTTCTTTATCAATTTCATTCTTGTTCCTTGTGTTTTTAGCAAACCTAGAAGGCATTTCATAACCTCAGCAAAAGTAAAAATTTTGGGTATTTTTGGAAATTTTTTTAGCATTTTTCTAGCATTTTTTATCCTTTTCCGATATCATTTTCTTGCCAAATAGGAGGAATAAAAGGAGGCTCTCTGTGGTTTGATGAAGGAAATTGGGCCTAGCCCTGTAGAAAATTTCATGAGATTTTTTTTGCAAATTTTTGGCTTTTTTTTTTTAATTTCTTCTTCAATTTTCTCTATTTTTTGGGTTATTTTCCAAAAAAAAAGCCCCCCCCCCCAAGATTTTCGGGTTGAAAAAAAAAAAACTCTCCCCCCCCCCCCCCCCCCCTTTCCCCTCCCGCCCCCCCCCTTCCCCCCTCCCCCCCCTCCCCCCCCTCCCTCCCCCTCCCCCCCCTCCCCCCCCTCCCCCCCCCCTTCCCCCCCTCCCCCCCCCCCCCCTTCCCCCCCCCTCCCCCCCACTCCCCCCCCCCCCCCCCCTGCCCCCCCATTTAATTTTTATTTTCTTGTTTATTTTATTATTTTATTATTTTATTTTATTATTATTATTATTTTAATTATTTTATTTTATTTATTTATTTATTTATTTATTTTCTTTATTTTTCTTTATCTTTTTTTTCTTTTTCTGTATGAGCGTTCCAAAAAAAAAAGAGACGACCATTTTTTTTATTTTTAGTATATATAATTTAATTTTTATTATTTTTATTTATTTATTTATTTATTTGGCTAAAAGCTTTTGGCTTTGGATCGTGCCTCGGTTGGCCGTTTTTTACAAAAATGGAGTCATTTTCATGTTTTTTGGCACCTCTGGACTCAGTTTTTGGCTTTATTTTCCCAAATTCCAACTTTTTCTCTGACTTTTGGTCAACCCATTGCAACCCTTTGCTTTTCCATGGCTAATTCCAATTTTTGGTTCTTCTCTGCTGATTGTTCTATCCTGCTTTTGGTGGAATTGGATGTTGCTCAGATGTCCTCTTCAAGTTTTGCAGCTACATTATCATGGTGTCCTATATGCTCAGAGTTTTGGCTATAGCTCTCCGGGACGGAGAGCACACTAGGTGGTGGGAAACTGTTGAGCCCATAAAAGTCATGTTGGTCAAAGTCAACTACAATCAAAGTCAAAAGGTTAAAGTCAATTGGTCAAAGTCAACAAGGTCAAGGTCAAAGTCAACATGTGCAAAGTCAAAGTGCTAAAGTGCAGGTGTCAAAGTTCACAGGTAGTGCACAATTAATTGTCCACAAAGGGTAAATTGGAGAAAGTGGGTTGCAGGTTGCAAAGGTATTTTCTCTAATTTCCCTAAGGTTCAAAGTGTTTTTTAAAGTATTTTGGAAGGTTCAGGTGAACCCTCTCTTGTGTGCAAAAGTGAAGACTTAAAAGGAAATGTGAAGGTATGTGAAGCGGCAGCGTACGCACAGGTGAAAGTATGGCCCCCCCCATTAAAATTTTTGGTTTTAGTCTAAAGTCGCTACAAGACAAAACAGTGAGTCATTGGCTGCCACTTGTGAAGACAATCTTGGGACATCAAAGTGAGCACCACGATACTATTGCAGTTAGGAGCGTACGTGATCGACACACTCAAATCAAGGCAAGGACCATTCTTGGACCAATCTTAGAGTAAGCAAGAGACAATAGTCTAAGTGAAGCAAGAGAGAGAAGTGCAAGAGTCACCAGTGTGCGACGCAGAGAAGTGGAGTTGAAGGAGTGCATGGAGAGTGACTAAGGGATTGTGCAGAGAGTGCTAAGCTAGTCCCCCAAGGATCTCAAGGTCTCTTTGCAGTGTGTGCGTGCCGACAGAAGGTATTCATTCCTCCCCCTTAGTGGAAGCTTGGTGCAAGGTGTGCACAAGGATAAGCTTGAAGCAAGTGGAGGTCTAGTGTAGAGGAGGCCGGCGGCAAGAAGACTTTGGGATATTTGGTATTTTGTAATTGAGCACTCTGTGTGATTGTGCACAGAAGTATTGGCTTGTATTGTGCTTCAAACATTGTAATTGTCTTACTGTAATCAATCGGTAGAAGCTTCCAAGGTGTATTTCCTCTTCTGGTCTTTTCCTTTTCTCCTACAAACCCTCAAACTCCTTCTTGTCTAAGAATCCCCCAACACAATGTGAGGAGATTCACCTCATAAATGTCAATCCGCGGAGACGTGAGGACTGGTATGAAGACCATGAGCAAGTGATGGCACAAGTGCATGAGTGAAAGCACACAAGCATGCACACACATACACACACATGCGCACAAGGTAAGAGCAAAGAGTGGAACAATGGAAGATCTTTGATTACAAAAGAACTCTGTTACAAAGCCAAATATACAACAAGCTAACCTCAAAAATGAGCTCCCAGCCCTTTTTATAGTTTTTTGAGTGGTTTTGGCCCTGTCCAGAGCTAGTGTTCAACCTACTTAAAAATTAGGTTACAGGGCTTATTTGGGGGCTCAAACGGACTAAAATTTATGAAAATTGGCAAGGTGATGCTTCTAATACTGCTCAAGCTCGAGGACTCCTCGGCTTAAACAAAATGGAGTTACAAAATGGAAAATGGTATTTACAGTGATTTTTAGTGATAAAAATCACTATTTTTATAAGGATTTCTTCTGAAAATTTGACATGTGCTTCTTGGAGTTCCCTACATGCTCCTTCTTCTTGTGTGTCCACTTCCTTGATGTGCTTCTATGCTTGTGCTTGACCTTGACTATCAACAATCCCCCCCCCCTCTAGAGTATGTCGTCCCTGACAGACCCTTGTTGGAGTGGTTGTTCCATGTAGTACTCTGAGAGGTAGTGTCCTTCATGTATCAACATGAGTGGTCCATCTTCCAAATGTAGCTTGGTCTAGTTCTTCCGTTTTCCACTGCTAGCCTATGCGAGAGTTGGTCCCGTTATAGGTACGTCTTCCTTGGACTTGAGCTGGATGGCCTTTTTTTGTGCTTTCAAAGATTGCTAGTTGCTCAAAAGAGGTTGTCAATATTGATCTTGAGCAGTTTTCGACATTGAATTGCTTCTTAGGCACACTCTTAATGTCATTTGGAGCTTTGAACATGAGTTTCATAGTAGGATGCCAAGTACCTTTGACCCATAATGGCTGATGGGTAAGTGCATTCGTGCATGGGTTGAACAAAATATGTGCCTTGTGCATGGCCTTGTAATGTGGCCCTATGTATGCGTACTTGGGGAATGCATTGGAAGAAATATGGTGCAAGAATTTGGGTCTTGAGCAAAGTGCTCAAGGGTATGTTGAGGAAGAGGTTTCCTAATCTTTCATGGCTATAGCATTGCCGAAGTAGGCGAGTCTTACCCTGGTGAAAGGTTGGTAGGTGTTCATCTCTTTGTGTTGTGCTCCAGCATGGTGATTGACCATCGGCTTGTCTCCGATTGTTGGTGGATGTCCTTGTAGATGGTTCACGTTGGAGGTTCTTCAAGCGCACAGTCCTGTCTTTTCTTTCTCTCTCTCTCTCTCTCTCTTTTGTGGAACAATGTCACAAAACAAGAAGAAAGGTGTTATCATCAGTAAAATATTTTACATATGTCAGATGTGTGCATGTGCATGGGGTTCTCAATTGTGTCTATGCACGACCGTGTAATGAGGCCCTATATTGATGCATACTTTGGAAATGCATGACTTGAATGGTGCAAAAGACAAGGTTATGCCAAAGGCACATGGTTGTTGTTGGTCGAGGCTTTGGATGTTACTTGCAGACTTGATGCACTCTTTGTTTGGAGGTGTCGATTGGATCTTGCAATGATGTAATCCTCCTTATAGGGACCCATTTCAGAATAGTATTTGGCCCTGTAGAGATCACCTCTGGCCTCTTCATCTTTGGATGGTTTCTGAAATTTGGTATCCGACGTGGTTCGTTCTTTGGTTCCGTGGATGCTACTGGCACTTTTGGCTTCCAAAGCCATATCCTTGATGATTGTCTTCTTTCTATTGCCGGAGAGGTGAGTTTATCTTCTTTTGGTCTTTGTGCTTGGTTCTTGCCCTTTTCTTTCCTTGGCTTCTTTGTGGAGACTTTTTGCATGGTGGAGAGCATAGGCCTTTGAGCATGTAAGAGTCCCTTGGGAACCCACATGTGTAATCGCCCTTGTTGAGCTGCAACTAATTTCTTAGGCACCCAGATTTGTCGGAGACCTTCTAGTTGAGCTTCTCCTGGTTGCTTGGTTCTTGTCTTCGCATGGTTGGCTTGCCTGGGTAGGAATTGTGTTGGAAAGGCTGGTACTTGCTCTCCTTTTCATACCAAGATCTTCTTCATGATCGAAACTACTTTCTTCTTGAAATCTCTTGGTCTATTTGATAAAGCGGTTGTCATGTATGGTTTTGCTTGCCTCTTTGGTTGAGTTGTTGGGACGGCATTAGTCTTTGCACAAGAGGAGGAGTCCGCTTGCCTTTGAGCCTGTTCTTCCATGATTGAGTTCTTCTAGAACATAGAGCTTTTGACACATTCAACACCTTTTTTGCTAAGATTAGTCCTAGAAGAACTAAGATAATGTGTGACATCTAGATTTGTGAGCATGCAATTCTCTAATTCCAATGTAATGCATTGTTCTTATACCCAAACTTGAAGACGTTGACTTCTTAGGTTCAAGTTGACTAGGTGGTCATAAATCCAATCTTGACCCAAGACAAGTGGCCTGTAAGTTCCTCATCATGAAACACTAGCATTTTGACTTTCATTGGAACATCTTGAAGGTAGATGGGAAGTTCCACCTCTCCCAAACAAGGGGTTTCCACACCTCCCAAACCTATGAGATAGGCTTCTATGGGCTTGATGTTCAATTGTAGGTCTTGGCAGTATGAAAGTCTAACTACACTAGTTGCTGCACCTGAGTCAACCAAGGCTCTCACAGTCCTTACACTCTTTCCTCGTCCTACCTCCACAGGCACAAAGGGCATCGATCAATCATGCAAGAAGTAATTATGCCTGATTTTTGGCACATGTGCATGTGATATTTTGGGGCTTTCGGGTTGACATCTAGGCCTAGTCACCTTAACTTATTTCGCCGAATGTGCTCTCTAGCCTCTAACTGTGCTTCTTCTCTGACCCTCAACTCTTCTTCTTTTCGCTTCTTAGCAGTGTTGAGTCTCATTAACATATCCTCTGTAAGAGGTTCTTGATACATCTTGACTAGACATCCACTAATCTAGTTTGGCAAGATGTCACCTTCTAGAGTGGCCAATTGAATCGCACCGCTAGTGGAAATTCTATTAATGATCACGGGTCCATATCCTCATTTCTCCAATTTGCGGGCACGTTGCTTTAGTGTATAAACCAACACTAGATCTCCTTCTTTCAATCCTTTATCCTTGATGTGTGCATCAAAGTATGCCTTTTGTCTTTTCTTTGCAGCATATATGTCTACTACAGCGTGTAGCCTCGTCTCACCTAAGCGTTCTAGATCAAAGGTCCTAGAGGACAATTCATGTCCATTCCACTCATGCTCTTGTGCTACTTTTAATGCTAGGATTAGGAAGTCCAATGGTAGCATAACATTCTGTCCGAAGACCATCTGAAATGGGGTAGCATTGAATATTGTTTTGTAAGCAACTCGGTAACCCCAAACAGCATGATAAAGCTGTTTGTCCCAATCAGAGCGTTTATTATTTACGAGTTTTTTCAATATGTTACATGGGATGTTATTCGTGCTCTTGGCTTGTCCATTAGCTTGTGGATGATAGGGGGCAGACTTCTTGTGTATCACCATGAATTCTTGAAGGAGATTTTCAATGACTTCGTTCAAGAAGTGCGTACCTCTATCACTAACTAACTCTATTGGTAATCCATATCGGCTGAACACGTTCTTGAATAAAAACTTAGCCGTTGTTTGAGCATCGTTCTTTGTTGTGGCTTTCACTTCTACCCACTTGGTAAGGTAATCGGTGGCTACAATAATGTATTCTGCATGCGAGTTTCTAGCTAGGGGGTTAATGGGACCAACAAAGTCTATACCCCACTTCGAGAATGCACGTCCTCCCATCATTGTTCTCAAAGGCATCTCATCTTTTCTTATAAGATATTGTGCACACTCGCATGTGTCACATTTCTTCACATAAGTATGTGCATCCATATGAAGAGTGGGCCACCAAAATCCTGAAAATAGAATGGTCTTGATTACTCGATCATGATTGAAGTGTCCACCTGCAACACCACTATGTGCATTATCTAAGGTTTCAGATAGTCTGATTCGTGAATGCACAATCTTAAGTAACCATCTCTGCCCCTTCGATATAGGTTGTCTCCAACTAAGGCATAGTCCTGAGCCTCTTGTTCCATGCTTTGTCTTCTTGCTAGACTAGCCTCATTGGTAGTGTTCCCGATCTCATAAATTCTACCAATGGAGCACTCTAATCTAGAATTAACGATACATGATAAAGGGTGGCATGCTCCACTGGGGGTCTCTCCTTGCACATTCAATTCTTTTGTCCATGCCAGGCCAATACACTCCTAAACGTTTTAGATTCTGCAATGTTTGTTGTCTAGAATAGTGAGTTCCTAACAATCCGTCATGGGCTTGTTGCAACCAACTACTATGTTCACCGTCCTTGGCACAACAAGCTAGTACTCCCTCTATATCTTGTTTGTACATGCTTCTTGCCAATATCTGATATTTTTGTGATTTTACAATTTCTTCTTTGTTTGTCTTTACATTCTTATTTGCAGGTCCAAAGGCTAGGACTAGTACCAACTTATTTGCCCATTTAGGAACAACTTCTAAATTGAATAGATAAGCACCAGGTAGTTCATCAGACACTCCTTGCGGTGACTCCCGAGGTGATGCGACAAAGGTGATCTGCCCTAAGGTGGGTCCTACCTTTCCTAACAACCACTTCAAAATCGTATTCTATTAGTAAGAGGAACCATCTTACTAATCACACTATATTGCAAGGTTTATTGACCAAATATAATAAAGCTTGATGATCAATGAAGAGCTTGAACTTGTTGGCCAATAGATAGTTTCTAAACTTCTTCATAGCATACACCATGCCTAAGCCTTCTCTTTCAGTTGTGGTATAGTTTTGCTTAGCGGCATTCAACTGTCTACTCGCATATGCTATCGACAAGCCTAAATTTCCTTCACCTGTGGATTGTGCTAGCACACATCCTATTGCATGATTGGATGCATCCACATGAACGTGAAATGGTTTATTCCAATCACGAGTTGTCAATATTGGTGCTGTGCACAAACGTCTCTTTATCTCATTGAAGGAATTTTTGCATTCCTCATTCCACTCAAATTTTGTTAACAAAGCATAAAGAGGCTTAGCTATAATTGCATAAATGTGAATGAACCTATAGTAATATCCACAATGGCCCATAAAGGCTTGTACCTCTTTAATGTTCTTTGGCCTCAACAACTTTGCTATGACTCTTACCTTGTCCTCATCTATTGATATTCTATTTTTAGAAACAATACGACCTAAGATCTTACCTTGTCATACCATGAACACACAATTCTCTGGGTTCAAACACACTTGATATTCTCTACACTTGTTGAAGATCCGTTTGAGCTTAGGGATGTGGTGTCTTCTTTCTTGGGAATGAGCACATAAATCATCCACATATACTTCTAACCTCTTTCGCAAGAACTCTTTGAAGACATGACACATGAGCCTTTAGAATGTTGAAGGTGCATTGGTGAGCCCAAATGGCATCACACGGAATGCAAAGATTCCCCACTCTGTAGAAAAAGTTGTTTTGTGTTGATCTTCTGGGGCAATGGCTACTTGCTTCTAACCTGAAAATCCATCAAGGAAGCTATAAACTTCCTTGCCTGCAACACGCTCCAATAGATGTTCAGTGATTGAAAGCGGATACCTATCTCTAATCATAGAAGCATTAACTTTTTTAATTTAATACATACTCGTAACTTGCCATTCTTCTTGGGCACCACTACAATGAGGGAAAACCATTCAATATGCTCAATCTCATAGATAAAATCCAGCTTCAATCAGCCTATCAATTTCTTCTTTTATTTTAGCTGCATAAGTGTCAGTATATGTGTAGGTTTTTGTTTGGTGGGTTTGGCGTCAGTAGTCATGGGGATCATATGAGAGCAAATTTTTGGATCTACTCCCTTCAAGTCTCTATAGTGCCACGCAAACACATCCCTATATTCCCTTAATAGAGCTTCTGCACTTAGGTCATCTCCTATGTATGTACATGTCTCTTCGTTCTCCTCAATGGTTACAACAATTTTTTTGGTCTTTTCTTTATTATCATATGCTTCTCTTGTGATAGCCTCTCTCTTAGGTATTCGTATCAAAATTTTTTGGTCTTCAACTTCATACTTCTTGAAGTTTTCTAGTACTTCAAACAATGATTCTTCCTCTTCTTGTTTCACAACTTTTATTTTCTTTTTCTTTTGACCTCCTTCACTTCCATTCTTTGAATTTACCATTTTAATGCTCGTGAGAGGCCCTTCTTCTTTTTGGGTGAATACTCCTACATCTTCTAGATAGTGGTTGTTTGAATTAAAGCAACTATCCATTACAATGGACTCTAGATCAGCATCTTTCTCTTCTTCTTCTATGACCTCACTAGGGTCACATTCGTCCAACAAGGGTTGACACATGAACACCAACCCTCCTCATCACAATGAGGTGACCATTGTTCTTCCATCCATGGTGGCCAAGATTTCTGCCCAACCATGAGGGAAAAATTCCTCATCTGGAAATATCATTGGTGTATAGGCTGGGTTGTTAACTGGTCTATCTCCTAGGCAAGTGAGTATCTTCATGCATCCATGATGGTTCAGATGAACTTCCAGAATGCACGGAGATAGAATCTTCTTTCACTTTGTGGATAGGATTCCACTATAGGGGTGGTACATCTCTAAATGTATAGTCTTTTAGATTGACCTTGGTGGTGACCCCTACATGTTGCAAGTACAAGGAGTTGGTTCTCCAATCCTATAGTATTTGTAATTGTCATAGGAAGGGCCTTCCTAGGATCATCTCATAGACATTATTTTTCTCAAAGTCACATATAACAAATGTGTGTTCAAACTCTACACCACAAGTGGTTAGAGTTATCCCTTCGAACAATCCTAGAGGTCTTTCAACATGGTCGTCCGCCATTTGAAGCTTCATCCTAGTTGGTCTTAATGTGGGTTTGCCCCATTGCTTCCACAAGGAGGTGGTCGCAATAGCAACACTAGCACCTGAATCTATGATCGCTTTGGTTGTGTAACCTTGGTAGGTGATCGAAATATAAGTATTACCTTCTTCACCTTCACTCATGTCCCCTATTTTGTTTAGAGGTATCTCTGGTACTTTCTCCTTAGAGCTTGCTTTTGGCATATTGGAATCAAGTTCTGGGACCTGATCCTTCACATGATTCGATAGCTTGGGTTTTACTTTTAGGAGCTCTTCCACGGTAAGATGACACTGAACCTTGGTGTTCTTCACGACATCAATGTTCCTTGGAACCACTGAGTCTTTGTTTCTTACTAGTATTGTGGGAGCTCTGATCTGGAGAGATTCAAACTCCCACGGGCCTGTGAGTTATGGCAACTCTTGCAAAGAATCAGATTCAAAATCTAATCTTTCATCTTCTTGTTGCTCTGCTTGATCTCCATAGATTGATGAAATGTCTTTGGGAAATTGATCATGAAGGTCATCAATCTTAGGAATAGGAGGGGGATTACCCTTCTCCTTGGCCCATTTCTCTTCCTGTATTTCTCACAAGAACTCTTGAGAGTACTATTGAATTGAAAGAGGTGCTCCCTCATCCACGGAATCAGGAACATAAGCTTTCCTTGGTGGTGAGCTCTCTCTTTCAACAGTTGGTTGAGCTTGTAGGGGCAAAGAAACCTGCATCTTGGTTACCAATTGCTCTAATCTTTCTAGTAAGCCCTAGAAATGCAAATTTGTTTCGACAGAGTTTGTCTGATTGAACTGTTGACTAGCATAGCTTGAGCCAACTCTTTGAGCCAACTCTACCATTTTCATGCACATTTTTGTCTGTTCAATCTCTAAATCTTCTCTAGGGTAACTCTTGTGTAAGTTTGCACATGATCATAAGGATCTCCTGACCCATCAAAATAGCTATTCATAGCCTTGACCACTTGAGAAGACCTAAGGGTTCTTGAGTGCTCTCGAGGTCTAGGCAATGGAAAATCATGTTCATCTCTTTGATGCCTATGTACTCGATGTCTCTCTCTTTCAGATCTTCCACCATCAAGTCTAGATCTCTATCTACCCACAATATGTGCAAAACTTACCTCCGGTCTCTCTCTTGTTCGTTCTCGTTGTGCCTCATGAGCCTGGGATGAACCTACACCTTGGTGGCCATGAGAAAAATTAGATCGTGGTGGACGAAAAACTGATTCTCCTTTCCAAGTGTATGCATGCCTATCATGCTCTATCACCAAGAACATTTTCTCAGATGTGTTATCTAGATAGAAAAGTTTTTCATGGTGTCTCCGGATCCTTGAACTCGTAGATGGTGACTATTGGGCTAGGTCGATCTAGCTTGAATCTCAAAAAGGCTTCCTTTGTTTCTCTATTCACGCATAACTCTATGCTTTTGTTGTCTTGAGGGATCCAATCTGGAGTGATTACTCTAGTGAAGACTGACTTACCTCTGGGAGTCTTGGGTTCTTGTCCTAGGTCTCCTTGCTTTAGGTCTCCTACCTCATTCTTGGGAATAACATTTCCAAACTCATCTGTCTTATCTGGTAAGTTGGTAACCACATACATGGTTCCCTCCTTAACAATGTATGAGCTCTCTTCAAACTTGACCACGAGGTGTTCAAGTCCAAAGGGTTGGTATGGATTTTTGAGTTGGACTACTGATCATCTCAGGCCATCCTCATAGATGCAAGCACCTAATCGGTTGGTCCTGATATACTCCAATTGTGTCTTATAGGGACCTTCTAGTGTTTGTAAATAAGCAGTACCTGAGGTACGTGTGGGTCTCTCCATGCTAAAAGATATTTCTGAGTCACTTCTTTTAGAACTTAGCACATAGGGATAACCACTAAGTTGTTGTGCCCACGACCTCACTGTGTGGTTGACACTGGCGTTAGAGGATTTAATGCTTTGTCTATCCTTGCCTAGGTGTCTACCAGATCTCAGGTTCATAAGCCTTATCTTCGAGTCCAAAATTTCCCCTTGTATTGCTCAAAATCCTTTGGAACTCCTTGGATTCCTAGTTCAACTTGAGGGTCAACTTCAAAATCACAACAAATGGATTTTGTATGAGAAAGTTATGCCAGTTCAGGGTTCAGGGGGTTAAAACAGGGAAACAGAACCTCTTTGGGATTGCTTCAAAACAGGCGATACACGATACTTAGGAAGTATTGGTGATACTTGGATGCAACGATACACAATACTTGAGCCAAGGTGATACACGATATATGGGAAGTATCGCGATACACGATCTGACAATACACAATACATGATACTTGAGAAGTGACAATAGACGATACGTGGGGAACCCACGATACTTATGTATCACGACACACGACCAACACGATACATGATACCTAAGTATCACGATATGAGACAATCATGATACACAATACTTAGGGATAGGTGATACACGATACTCAACCCGACAATACATGATACTTTAGTATCACGATACTCAACCTCACAACACACGATACCAAGGTATCGCAATACACGGGGAGTGAGAGGTATCGGCAATGCACGATACCTGATGGTCGCGATACATGATACTCAACCCCGATGATACACAATACACGTGAGGTATCACGATACATGGGGAGATGATACACGATACTCGACAAGTATCATGATACACGGGAGTTCTCGTATCGTGATATCTGAACTCAACCGGACACAATAATTGGAGTTTTTGAAGTCCAAATTCAAATTTTTTTGCAAATATGTGTACCTTATGTCCTCCTTGTCACTCCTATGTGCATGTAGATGCAAAATCTATCTCCAAACCCCTGACACCACACTTACAATACTTGGCACAGGTCCTGTCACGTCTGGGGCTGGTCACTCAGTTTTTTTGGTGTTTTGAGAGTGTTTCAAGTGTCTTTATTTAGCATTTCAGCTCTCTGTTCCCTCTAGGCTTCTTGCTTGCATGCACAAATGAAAAACGAGGTGAATGTACAGTAAAAGGATGAGAAAATATGAGAAGATGAAGGTGGTTGGAGATGGTGATGATGATGGAGAAAAAAACAAAAACTGAACAAAAAATGATGATTTTTTTACCTTCCAATTGTCACATGCTTGTCCTCCAAGCTATCTCCCTGGCAATGGCACCAAATTTGGTGTCACTCTAGCACAATCGTAAGTACCAATGTGAGGAGATTCACCTCATAAATGTCAATCCGTGGAGACTGGACCGATATGAAGACTGTGAGCAAGTGATGGCACAAGTGCATGAGTGAAGGCACACAAGCATGCACAAACATACACACACATGTGCACAAGGTAAGAGCAAAGAGTGGAACAATGGAAGATCTTTGATTACAAAAGAACTCTATTACAAAGCTCAAATCTACAACAAGATAACCTAAAAAATGAGCTTTCCAACCATTTTTATAGTTTTTTGAGTGGTTTTGGTCCTATCCAGACCTAGTGTTTGGCCTAGTTAAAAATTAGGTTGCAGGGCTTATTTGGGAGCTCAAACAGAGTCTAAAAATTATGAAAATTGGTGGGGTGATGCTTGTAATACTTCTCAAGCTTGAGAACTCCTCGGCTTGAACAAAATGGAGTTACAAAAATGGACAATGGTATTAACAATGGTTTTTAGTGCTAAAAATCACTATTTTTATAGGGATTTCTTCTGAAAATTTGACATGTGCTTCTTGGAGCTCCCTACATGCTCCTTCTTCTTGTGTGTCCACTTCCTTGATGTGCTTCTATGCTTGTGCTTGACCTTGACTGTCAACAAGGCTCCTAAATCTACTAGGACTATAAGGGAAAGAGTCTTCTTGGGCATGATTAACTTGATAGGTGCAGGACATGTTCTATGGGTGTAGCTGGAATTATGAGACCCTTTCTTATCATGGTCCGGATATAGGGTCTCTTTTACAAGTGGACTTCCTCGTTTCCCTGATCTACAAGGGACTTTGGAGTTTGTTCTCTTCTTGGGACAATTAACTAGAATATGCCCAGGGTTTCCACAATAGAGGCATAACTTGTTATCTCTCCTTCTCTATTTCTCTTTTGCCATTCGGGGCTAGAACCTAGTTACATCTATTTGCATAGGTTTAGGCATAGACTCATCTTAAGGAGTGGGTTGGCAAGGTTTCCATAGGCGATGTCTTCCTTCTACTTGTTTTTCTTGTTTCCTTTCAAAAATTTGGTTATCACATTGAATAGCTTGCATGATGTAATCATTCAATGTCTTAACCTCTTGCATCATGAGCAGAAGGTCCTTCACATCATCTCTTAAACCCCATCTAAATTGGCTTATGAAATAATCTTCATGCTACATGAGATCATATATCAACTGCCTAAATTCTGATGCATAGGTAGAGGCAGGGTGGTTACCTTGACGTAACTTCTGAAGTTTTGTTTCTGCCACTCGAGTTGTGTCTGCATCTCCAAATGTGGCGGTGAGTTCTCGAAGAAACCCCTCATAGTCCTGAAGTACTGACATGTTCTTCTCCAAGATTGGGGCAAACCATGGTAATGCTTGGCCACAAAGAAAGGTTCCAATAAAGCCGACCTTGGATGCCTCGTCAGGGTATCTATCAAGTTGCATACGGATGTACAATTTAACTTGCTGGAGAAATTCGTGAAACTTTGTGCGATCCCCATCGAACTTTTCTAGCATGCATATCTTGGGTTCCCTCATGAAGGATGTACTAGGCCGTTGATTTACTTGCATACTCCCTTGATTTTTCTGAAGACTCCCGATTCGTTCTTATAATTCTTGGAGGAGTGCACCTACATTCACTAGATGTCCCATCTCGACTTGTGTCTGTCGATGAGTTAGGTCTTTGACTTATTGTTGGAGACTCTGAAGTGATGCTACAATCTGTTCATAAATGTTCTCCATGATGCCTGGTCTTTGATAGAAGCTAGTCTTGCCAAAATGTCAGGGGAGCACTAGATTGTGCTCCCTGGCTACATTAGACAAGATGCGGGAAATACACCACTGATTACAAGAACACCCATGAAGGGAAAATGATACAAGAATACGTGATTGATACAAGATGTCCCACAACCCGGGATAGGTATGAATAAATCCACTAGAGATGATATATGAGATCCCACAACCCGGGATCGTAAGTATGGAACAAGATATCTAGATTACAAGAGGACAATACAACATGTCCAAGAACTAGAATAGATAAGACTAGAACAAGGAACAAGAAAAGAACTAGAACTGGAACTTGGAGAGTACTTACTTGGTAGTCACGAGTCCTTGAGCTCCCAAGAGTGGTATTGGCAAGATTGAGAATGAATGTGGCCAACCCCTCCTTATATAGGTTTTCCAAGGGTGGTTCAAGGGCGGTTACGAATCGATGATGTCATTGATGATTTCGTCAATTTGAAGCATGGTCTCTGGATGTTAGAGTCAAGCAAGAAGACAGTTGATCTTAGGGTTTTGGCACATGTCAGAGGCAATGGAAGCATTGGTTTTTCCTAATTCTGAACAAATCATGAGATATATGATTCACATGGAATCTAAGATTTAGGATGATTTCCTTTGTCCATGACAACAACAATAGTGTTTTGTCAATGGTTTCAAGATAAAATTTTCAACCTAGACTTCAGCCTATGAAAAATCATTAGAGGTCTTTTCCAAAAAGGCTTGAGTAGCCGCATTTGCTTCTTCAGTACGTGTCCGTAATTCTTGAATTTCCATATTCTTTTGTAGTACTTCTACCGCTTTATTATTGAGGGTTTTCTGCAATTCTGTTTGAACCTCTCTAAGCTCTGTTATCTGTGCCTCTCTAAAAGCTAAAATATGTGTATTTTTTTGTGATAATCTGCTTAGCATCTTGCAGCTAAAGCTCTAACTCTTTTATTCCATTGAGTTTTGCCAAAGCAATTTGTAAATTATCAGATAAAGATACCATCCGATTTGATAGTGCATCCTTTTCCATCATCAATGTGGTTGTTTGAGTTTGAGGTCTGATGAAGCACACGAACAGCACAAGGAAGAAGAAGAAGCTTGGAGCACAACACACAATACTAAATGTTTTATCAAGAGAATGTACAAAGATAAGTGGTCTGCCAAGATTATAGGCATATATACAAGCCAGCGGAAAAAATCTCCTAAAGAGGGAAAAAAGTGTCCTAATGGTCCTAGTGTGTTCATACACATTACCTAAATAATTCAACAAATCCCCCTTGGGAGTGATGCAGTGAAAAAGGAGTTGGCACTCATAAGGAAGTGCCAAGCTATATGGAATCAATACACAAAAGGAAGTAAGTCCAAAGCTTTATGGAAAGCTTCAAACTTCTCCCTCTGTAGAGCCTTTGTGAATAGGTCTGCAATGTTTTCCTATGTGGGCACATATGCCAAACTGATCTCTCCAATAGAGAACCTCTCCTTGACATAATGATAGTGCACCTCAATGTGCTTAGTGCGAGCATGGAACACAAGGTTCCTTGCAATTTCCAATGTGCTCTGAATGTCAGTTAAGATGGTGGTGGCAAAAGAGTGACCAACACCCAAATCAACCATAAGGCATCTAAGCCACACACACTCAAGAGTCAGTGTGAAAGCTACCCTATACTTAGCTTCACAACTAGAAGTGGCCAAAGTAGGTTTCTTCTTGCTCAACCGAGATAGGCATGAGCTACCAAGCATGAAACAAAAACCACTAGTGGACATACGAGTGTCATAGCAACTAGCCCAGTCAGAGTCAAGAAAAGCATGTAAATCTGGTAGTAGTGATCCCCTATTGGGATAACACAATCCAAATAGCCGGGTACTACTCAAGTGGCAAAAGATGCACTTAATCACCTACCAATGCTTGACACATGGGCAATGCATACACCTGCTCATCTATGATGCTAGTAGATGAGCTCCATTTACATTTGCCCTTCTAACTATCCAGGAAAGCTTGATCCGCAATATGCATAATGGACATGTTCTCTGTAGACTAATCTTCCTACAACAGAAGAGAGACTAACTCCTCAAATGTTAAGGCATTTGGATTGCCTTTCATCATCAATAGAAGGGTAGAAGAAAATCTCTGATATGAATCTGGAAGACCATTCAGAAGAGTCTGCACAAGTGAACTGTCAAGCAAGACTTCATCATCAGAAATCAAATGTTCCTTCAAATCTTTGATCTTTGTCAAAAAACTATACATGGAATCTCCTTCATTCATGTGCTCACTCTCTAACTGTTTCGGGAGGTAAGAAACATGAGCCTCAGTCCTTGTCTGGTATAAAGTAGTAAGTGTATCCCAAGCATCTTTTGCTGTTCTACAAGAGAAAATGTGAGGAATAATGGCATGTTTGATAGACAAGGCTATCAATGTATGTGCTTGAGCATCTCTGCCATCCCAAGGAAGTTTCTCTACAATAGGTGTAAGAGGAAGTGAGTATAAATAGGAACCTGAAGAATATCACCATCTTCAATACCATCTGCATCACCTT
The DNA here is from genome assembly GCA_020310875.1 of Ceratopteris richardii. Taxonomy (NCBI): domain Eukaryota; kingdom Viridiplantae; phylum Streptophyta; class Polypodiopsida; order Polypodiales; family Pteridaceae; genus Ceratopteris; species Ceratopteris richardii. Next base: position 118,685,520 of record CM035406.1, read on the forward strand.
CAATAACTATATTTGTAGGTGTAATAGGACACTTTTCAACACCCTGCACAATATTCCATAGTCCTTTTGCAACCAATACATAATGCATCATATAAAACCATAATGGGTAATTGGTACCATCGAACTTATCCTCAATAGCCAAGATACGGGATACATCACTTCTTTCAGCCATGGCCACTTACCAAAATACCCTAATGCAAAAAAATGGATATATCTCAAAAAGTTGAATAGAAATACCCTCTCAAGATTTGCTAAACCTGTAGCAGACCTCGAGCTGCTTATATTGGTGAACCAAAATATGTATATATCTTTGGCACAAAAAGATGAAATTGCTTGCATAGGCACAATGATAGTGCACTTGGAGACCAAAATGATCTTAGATTGTAATTTCAACACCACAAAATGAAGCCGTTTTGAACTCCTAATCGCCTTGAGTATGCTCACAAATTTTCTTGTGATTTTGAGACCGTGATCAGAGGGGTGTCGAAGATTCCCTAGATGACGTGCTCTAATATTAGTTGTTGGATTTTGAGGTTTGTGGAAGCGTGCGAACATCACAAGGAAGATGAAGAAGCTTGGAGCACAACACACAATACTGAATGTATTACCAAGAGAATGTACAAAGTTAAGTGACTCGTTAGGGTTATAGGCATATATACAAGGGGGGGAACCTCCTAAAGAGGAAAAAAAGTTCCTTGGGGGTCTTAATGTGTTCACACACATCACTACCTAAATAATTCAACAATTACAGCTTGATTTTGCAAGATCATCTTTGTCTACCCCCACTTCCCTTAACTCATCTTGAATTGCCTGGAGTTGTTCATTGATATCCTAATGGTCCTCCGAAATTTCTTCGATGTGAATTTCCAAATCATTGATCTTAGTTTGTAGTAATTGAACTTGCTCTTCCAAAATAGCAAATCTGCTAGCTAGTACATACTTCATTTTGATATTTCATTGCTCCAACAGAAGCAGCTCAGCTTACATCTCCATTGCAGTAGTTTTGATCTATCAACTATGTTCATCCTTTTCCATATGTAGCAAACATAAGGTTAATAGTCTAGCCGCATCTCCCAATGTACTCAATTATATTTGATAATACTTCATGAATAATGGGTAAATAATTGAGGAACATTATACCATTGGTAGTTGTACTCTACCCGATTATGTTTTCTAGGGATCACGACATCTATTAGTAAAATTAAGGAAACGAATGATCTTCGAGGATTGTCCTATCTGCAAGAACCTGTATGTTTCGGTCCATTGTGAGGTCGATGATTGGGCTTCTTCTGTCTGAGCACATTGTGATTCTAGAACGTGTTGTTTTTGCCGCTGTTGTTGTTGCTATTGTTGTTCTTCTATCATTCTGTGTTGTTCAACTTCATCTTCTACAGTTTTACGTCATCTCTCGACTTCCTCAGGTACAATGAGATCTTCTTCTTGATTCCTTTGAATCTATTCTTGTGTTTTCTTTTGCATTTGGCATATTTGCTCTTCTTTAGCATGTCTCAATGCCTCCTAGACAAGTTTTATGTGACCATGATTCTCTACATTCAATGGATCATGATAATCTAGAGCAGGGCATTTACCTTTTCGCTTACTCTCTAGTAAAAAAATCAACTTGTCCACTACCTCGAATTCCCATCAATCATGAAGAGGTCCTGTCATAATTAATAATGAAAAAATAACACCAAGTTTTGTGTCTAATTGCTATACCTTCTTTGTCAGATGGCACAATCGTTGTACCTCCTTTTCCAAGCATCAAAATACAATTTCGGCCCAATTGACTTGGTCATTTGCTATTGCAACATCGACCATTAATGAATATAGTGCCTGAAAGATGCCATAATGCTTACTTTGGATAAAAACTACCAATGTTGCTAGACACAAGCTGAACTTCCAAGGATTAGTGTCAGGAAGCCATGCATACTTGTATTCTCCCAAGCAAGCTTTAGCGAGCATCTTTTCCATCTTGTTGATTGGAACTAATGTTGCGTGAGCAGTAATTCTTGTTACACTTATGTGTTCCTTGAGTAGTTTTGATGTGAACCTTTTCCCTATAAATGGGAACTTTTTACTCTAGTGCTGGCTAGAGGTTTTTTCCCCATGTTACCACATACTTGATACTCTCATATGTGGTGGTACTTTGTACTTAGGATAATATTCAGCTCTTACTTTAGTTCAGTTCATCGTCAATAGCGAGAGCTATTCTAGCCATCATCTTCTCCGTGTGTCTTGTTGCATTTGTGCTCCTTGTGTGTGCTTCTCATGTGTCTCTCACACTTCTACACACACCCAATAGTGGTATCAAAGCAGGTTCAGCTCTTTCTCAAGTTTCGATTTTTCGTGTCGCGATGCGCGCACACTTTTAATAGTGCAAATCTACTTCGGAGCATAGAACTGTGAATTTTAGCAGCTAGAAGCATTTCCACTAGGTGCGCTGGGGTTTTACCCCCATTTCGAAGCCATTCGTGCAACCAAAATCGCCATCAGAGTGACAGTTTGTGAGCTGAAATTTCAGCACTCATTTCAGCTTTCGTCCAAATAAAGTTTTTGTCACTTTCTTGTTCCTCAGTGACATGGCGGGCAGCAATGACTTGTTTGGCATGCTTCAAGCTAAAGATAAGCTTGACGGGATCAACTATCCAATGTGGTCTTACATGATGAAGCATGTTCTTGTTGCAAAACAACTTTGGAACATAGGATGTAGATCGAAGACCGGCAAATGCTTCTACTTCACAATCTACTGTCACAAATGGAGCTTCTTCTTTGAATACAGTGGCTTCTCCTTCTCCACCTACACAAAAGAAACTTAGATGGGATGGAAAGGATGCTCAAGCTCATGCTTTGATTGCGCTTTCAGTGAAGCGTCATATAGTTCCACACATTCGGTCATGTTCTACATCGAGACAGGCATGGGACACTCTTGCTTCTTTGTATGCCATGCGTAATGAAGCACATTTTGCATACTTGAGGAAGCAACTTGAGGATGTATGTATGGCTGAAAATGAGTCGGTGGATGTGTATGTGACACACATCAAGGACTTGAAAGAGCAATTGGCAAACATAGATGAGATCATTCCGGATGCATCACTCATTTCTACATTGTTGAAAGGATTACCAGAATCTTTTCAAAGCTTTGCTACTACACTCCGTTTGGTTGCAAAAGGAAATCCTAATATGTATGCATTTGATGAGGTTGTGTCTCTTCTTTTGCAAGAAGAGCAATCTAGAGTGAATAGGAGTGGTTTGATTGAGGGAACACAAGCACTTGCTATCTCACAAAAGGGGAAAAGCAAGTATGGTTCAGCTTTGGGTTCATCAAAACCAAAGCCTCAAGCTTCCTCTTCCACTCATTCCTCTAATGATGCTGATTTGCAAAAGAAGAAGAGATGCAAATATTGCCGGAAGGCTGGTCATACTATTGATGAGTGTAGAAAGCTTGCTAAACGCAATGAAAAGAAGAAGGAATCCGGCGTGTCTATTGCTGAAAATTCAACAAATGTAAAGAATGATGAAGCTAACATGGCTCAAGATTTTTGGGCATGTGTTGTTACATGTCATTATGATGCTTCTTTGCATTCTAAATGTATGGTTGTGAGTGAGGCTGATTTCGATTGGTTATTTGATAGTGGTGCTTCAAAGCACATAACATCATGCAAAAGATTTTTTGCCTCTTTGAAAGATGCACCCAAAGGAGGACATGTGGTGTGTGCAAACAATGCCTCTTATCCTATCATTGGAGTAGGAGAAATTGAGCTTACAGCTGCAAATGGAGGTGTGATTCTCTTGGAAAATGCATTGTATGTGCCCGGTATCAAAAAGAACTTAATTTCAATTTCGTTGATTGCCAAAGCTGCACTTCATGTACACTTTGTTGATGATAAGTGTATGGCTCATGATTTCAGCAATGGTGATGTTATCGTGATGTCCGGTACATTATGTAATGGTTTGTATCGCATGGATACATACAAGAGGGTTGCCTCGAATGCCTTCATTGCTCATGCTTCTTCCATGGCCGAAATGGAGCTTTGGCATACTCGTTTTGGTCAGTTAAACTTCACTAGTTTGCTTTATTTGCAAAAGAAGGGCATGGTTATTGGCTTGCCTACACTTGAGTCCATTGAAGAGCATGCATGTGAAGGTTGCATTCTTGGAAAAATGCATCTATCTTCTTTTCCAAAAGATAGTCATACACACACTACACGAAAATTGCAGCTTGTTCATAGTGATGTATGTGGTCCCATCAAAACTCCATCTTTTGGGAAGCATGTATATTTTGTTACCTTCATTGATGATGCTACTCGCCATACATGGGTGTATCCTATGAAAGCAAAGAATGAGGTATTTTCTTGCTTCAAAGAATTTTTAGCTATGGCTGAATATTTTTCTTCACAAAAGCTTTTGACTCTACACATAGATCATGGTGGTGAATGCATGTCACATGAGTTTAATGCTTTTCTTCATGAAAGGGGTATTTCACACCAATGTATGGTGCCATATACACCTCAGCAAAATGGTGTTGCCGAGCGTATAAATAGAACTCTACTTGAAATGGCACGATGTATGGTTAAAGGAAAGCATCTTCCTGATAAGTTTTGGATGGAAGCAGTCATGTGTGCAAACTATGTGTTGAATCGCTACCCTAAAAAAGCATTGAGAGTCATCACTCCTTATGAGGCTTAGAATGGTCATAAGCCTATGGTTAGTCATATGCATGTGTTTGGTTGTTTGCTCTTGTGCCATCACAACAACGTCACAAACTTGATGACAAGGCAAAGAAATGTATATCTGTTGGTTATAGTGCTGAAAGTAAGGGATATCATTTGTATCATCCATTGATGAACACAATTATTGTGAGTCGAGATGTGGTATTTGATGAAAATTCAATTTTCCCTCTACTTGAATGCAAAAAATAGCCAACAATTAGCTGACAAGATGTGTTTGATACACTCATGCCTTTGTTCCAAAATGGTTAAACATTTGCATCAAAATATGGCTGAAAATGAGCATGAAATTCAGCCCACACATGATGTACATGTTGAGGATGTAATACATAATGAACGCATGTCTATCAAGAGTGCACAAACTATGCCAAAGTGGCTGAAACAAACTTTGCAGGACAGCAAATTGAGTGCACCTTTACTTGGTAGAACAAGATCAAGCTCTCACCATGCATCAAGTAATTTTGTGGATTATTCTCTTATTGCTACAACATGTAATGAAGAGCCACTTTCTTTTGAAGATGCATGTCACAATCCACAATGGATGAGTGCTATGCAATCAGAAATGGATTCCATACATAGGAATGGTACTTGGGAGTTATGTGAATTGCCAAAAGGAAAGAATGCCATTAGTACAAAGTGGGTTTATAAGATTAAGAGAAAATTTGATGGTAGCATTGATTGCTACAAAGCTAGATTGGTTGCCAAAGGATATGCACAACAATATGGCATTGACTATGAGGAAACTTTTGCACCTACTTCACACATGACTACCATTGATACCGTGGTTGCATTGGCTGCTCATCAAGTGCATCAGTTGGACATAAAAACAACCTTCTTGAATGGTGATTTGCAAGAAAAGGTCTATGTGAAGCAACCTCCTGGATTTGCTATGAAAGGGAAAGAGCATATGGTTTGTCGCTTGCATAAAGCCTTGTATGGTCTCAAGCAAGCTCCATGTGCATGGTATGACAAAATTCATAAGCACTTGATTGCTATTGGCTTCACATGTAGTCCGATTGAAAGGACACTCTATGTACGCAAAAATGGGGCTGATCTTATAGTGCTTGTTCTTTATGTCGATGACATACTCTTGAATGGGTCATGTGATGCAAAACTTGACATTCTTATGGCTGATTTGCAGCATACTTTTGATGTCACTTATCTTGGTCTTTTGAGCTACTATCTTGGCATCCAGTTTTTATCCGTTGAGGGGGGAATTGTTATGCATCAAGAAAAGTATGTTGAAAAACTACTTCAGTGTTTTGACTTTGAGGATTGCAAGCCAATTTCCAAAGCTGTGGGATGTTTTATATATGCATGCAACACAAGGCCGGATATACAGTATGCAGTTTCCCAGTTGAGTCGATTCATGCATAGCCCTGGCACTAAGCATTGGCAAGCGGTGAAACGTGTGTTTAGATATCTTCGAGGCACTTTGAGCTTAGGTCTCTTTTATGGAAGAGATATTCAACCATGCTTGCATGCTTTTACAGATAGTGATTGGGCTGGTTGTTATGATACTTGCGTGTCCACTAGTGGTAATTGCTTTTTCCTTGGAGACTCATGCATATCTTGGTTGAGTAAAAAGCAACCTACAATGGTAACATCGAGTTGTGAAGTTGAGTACAGGGCAGTTTTCACAGCTACGGTGGAGTGTATATGGCTGAGACGCCTAATGATGGATCTTTGCATTGAGATTGATGCTGCTACACATATTCTCACTGATAGTCAGAGTGCTTTGGTTGTTGCACGAAACCCACTGTTTCATGCACTGACCAAACATATTGAGGTGCATTATCATTATGTGAGAGAGCGCCTTCATGCAGAAGATATTGATTTGGTATATGTGCCTACACAAGATAATGTGGTAGATATATTCACCAAAGCTCTTCCACGGGAAAAGTTTGAAGCTTTTCGCAAAGCTTTAGGCTTGTTACCTTGTGAGGGCTGATGTGTTACTCCATGTATGTGTTCACATCATTCGCTCCAGGGGGGTTTGTTACACTTATGTGTTCCTCAAGTAGGTTTGATGTGAACCTTTTCCCTATACATGGGCACTTTTTACTCTAGTGCTGGCTAGAGGTTTTTCCCCATGTTACCACATACTTGATACTCTCATATGTGGTGGTACTTTGTACTTAGGGATAATATTCAGCTCTTACTTCAGTTGAGTTCATCGTCAATAGAGAGAGCTATTCTAGTCATCGTCTTCTCTGTATGTCTTGTTGCGTTTGTGCTTCTCGTGTGTCTCTCACACTTCTACACACACCCAATAATTCTATCATTGTTGATTGTAAGTTGTGCTACAATATATCTTGGGTCGATAACAAGGTGCACCTCCAACACAATGTGAAGTTCCATAAAGGCACAATGCTTGCCCACTATATCCAATTGATCATTGCACTGCTGAATGAACTAGTTAGTCATCGGATGACTTTGTAAATTAGGTGAATCGAGCCACACATAGTTAAGAAGACCATGGTATTGGAACCAGTCCACATGTGTTTTCATAAGCCATGCATGAATTACTAATGGAATCATGTCTATGAGCTTGAGCGTATTGGGCAGTACTGTTCTTGTCATGGTTACAGGGAAATGTATTATGTGAACGCAAAAAGTAGAGAATGTCAAAAGTAATAAGTAAAAAATGAGTCTGTTCACCCCTCAGGTTAAGCAGATAAGTGTTGAAACAATTGCAAGTATGCATGTGCTTGAATAGCATGCATGTGCTTGAATAGCATGCATGTGCTTGAATAGCATGCATGTGCTTGAATAGCATGCATGTGCTTGAATATTGGATCCTTGTATCCAATGATTACAAATCTAACCGATCTAGTCTCGAGTTGCCTTTATTCATGCTTAGCTAATCATGTAAATTCATGAGAAAATCTGTATTTGATTTGTGTGACGATGCCACTTATTAAAAAAAACAAAATTTATATACATTAAAATACAAGGAAGGCTACTATGCTATATGCAATATGGATCAAGCTTGGACCCATTGACTAGAGTCCGTAAAATCTCTCCACCCAATCTTGCTAACCGAAAAATAGTTGGACCAATTTTTGCATGAATCCGAAATGGATCCGTCCACCAAAGTTTGAATTTTTCAGCTTCTCTCTTCATTTTGGAATTAAAAAATAATACCAAGTGATCACTGATCTGAAAATAGGCCTCTATAAATGATAATCATGCTAGTGTTGTTGGTGATGCTGAACTTCTTGCATAGGCAAAAAACTATTATATCTATGTTCTTCCAATTGTCGTAAAGTATTCATTCGAAATATCAGAGATTCATTTGGTAATAATCGATTTTGCATTGCAATACATAAATTGAGCACTATGAATTCCATGGGTCTTATGGTTTCCATAACGTAAACTAACTTGAAAGGTGTAAATCCAGCTAAAACTTTATAAGAAGTAGAGTAAGCCTGTAAGGCTCAACATAAATACTATTCCCATTTGGTCAGATATTCAAGGAGAAATTTATGAAGCATTGTAATTAAGACTCTATTAGTACTTTTCGCCAAACCATTTGCTCAAGTATAATACATAGAACTGAATTTATATTCAATACAGAAATAATCAGTGATAGAATTAATAAACTAATTCAAAAAATGAGTGCCGCAATCAGAAACCAATTCCAATGCGAGTTTGAAACGAGGAAATAATTCAGTGAATAAAACTATAGCAATACTTCCTAGGGTTGAATGTCTTAAGCTCCAAGGTTTTTCCCATCTGGTATAGTAATCAATGCATGTCAAAATAAATTTTTTACCGGAGCTTGCTAGAGGAAGAATAAGATCAATTAAGTCCAACCCCCATTTCTCAAAATGTTCTAGAGGGAGAATGGTTTGCAGTAGAAAATGATGTATATCTCAAGGTGCACCCGTTTGTGACAAGGATCACAAAGCTATACATGAGGATGGTTAGCCACCATAGCCCACTTTGAACAATGTTTTTCACTATTAAATATGTTTCGTGATGAGCACCATAAATTTTGGAATGAGCTTCCGTAATGACTGTTGTGACTTCATGAGGTCACACACATCGACGCCAAACTCGAGTAAGATCCCTATAATAAAGATGATCTAAAATAATAGAAAATTTTTGGCTCATAAAGCTAGCTTCTTCCTAGCAGTAGACCATAAATGGGATGGTGGAAGACCAATCACCAAGAAAGACATCATTTCATCATACCAACTAGGGATTCCTAAATCAGGTTCATTGATATCTCCAACATAGAAAACATCCGCATCAAGGAAAGAATCATCAATCCCATCCAATGGTTCATCATTATCTAGTCATGATAAAAAATCTACAATAATATGCAAAGAACATGGTCGATGAACTACATCATAATCATATTCCTATAATAATAAGATACATCTAGCCAATCTTCCAACCAGATTTTTTTGTTTCACTAAATTAAAGAGAGCAAAGTGATTCACATGAAAACTAAAAGAAAAACTCAACATATAATATCAAAGTCTCTTACTAGAATAGATAAGTCCTAGCCAATCATATTCCTGTAATAATAAGATACATCTAGCCAATCTTCCAACTAGATTTTTTTTGTTTCACTAAATTAAAGAGAGCAAAGTGATTCACATGAAAACTAAAAGAAAAACTCAACATATAATATCAAAGTCTCTTAATAGAATAATATCAACTCTCTTAATAGTCAAACATCTACTAACATATAAATATGTCCAAACCAAGAACGGCTTGCCTTTTGCATTAAAACCAAACCAATAGCAATATCCAAAGCATAAACAAAGACATGGAAAGGCTAAGAGCAATCCAGAGCTTGAAGTACTGGTGCCTATGTGAGTAATATTTTTAATCTCTGGAAACGGAGATCATATTCCAAAGTCCATTTGAAAGCTATGGGTTTCACATGAGCAAGAGCATTTAAGGGCATCACAATACGAGCTAAACAACATAAATTTCTACCATGCCAGTGGATTTGGCCCAAAAACCATAATACTTCCTTAGGAGAACATGGAGGAGGTACTTGCAATATGACTTTTACTTTATTTGGATCATCTACAAGAATTCCTATATTGGAGATAATATGTCCAAGTAACTTTCCACATCTTACTCCAAAAAATGATTTAGTCGGGTTTAGCCTCAAGTGTACTTCTTTGTAATTAGCGAAACAGAGCCTTTAATGTTGTAGATGATTCACTTGATGTCTAGATATTAAAAAATCATTCAAAAATGCTTGCATGAAACTGACTAAGTATGGAGCAAAAATTTGTTGCATACATTGCTATAAAGCACTAAGAGCATTCTATAATCCAACCCACATTACTAGACATGCAGATAATCGCTAGTTTGTAATAAAAGTTCTTTTTGGGATATCAGACTCTAACATTCTAACCTGATTATATCCATTGAATCCATCTAGAAATGAATACATTTTTCAGCTAGCAACTTCATCAAGCATTGTGTCTAGAAATGACAATAGGAATGGTTCAGAGATCATTGCTGCATTTAGTTTACGATAATTTATACAAATTCTTATATACTTATTTTTCTTTTTACCTATTACAATAGAAGATACCCACTCTAGATATTCAATAAGCATGATAAATCGTACCTTTAGTAGTCTATCCAACTCTTCCTTAACGTGTTTTCCAAAATTCCCATTAATATGATATCACTGTTGGATTGTTGAAGAAGCATATGGTTTTAACATAATTTTATGTTGATAGAATCTAGGATCGAATTCACGCATATTAGAGTAATTCCAAGCAAACACATCCTTAAATTCAGATAAGAGCATCAAAAATTCCTTTTGAAATTCTTTCAGTAAACTACCACCTATTTTTACTTTTTGAGGTATACTATCAGACCCTAAATTTACCTATTCAATTTGATCTTCTTGGATGTGAACACTAGTCTGCGTAGAAAGATCTTCCTTAGAAATCCATAATGTCTCCTCTTCAAATTGGGAACATGTAGATTCAAGGCATACGATAGCTGCAACAGGGTCTTGCCCAAATTACGATAACATTTTAAGTATATCAATTAGACCTACTGACAGAAAATTACGGTTAGCTCCTGCCATCATATGCAGTGGTTCTGAAATTGAGGGCAATTGAGCTTTTAGATAGTGTTGTTTATCTTCTAGATGAATAAAATACGTCTTGTGATCTTTCTTAAATGTGATTGCTTGAGATCCCCAATCTTGTTGAACCTTTTCCTATTTTAACCATGGTTGTCCTAGTAACAAATTATAATCATTACTTTTACCAATTAACTCAATAAACACAAAAGTCACATTAAAAGGAACATTTTGGATCTTAATGGCTATATCTTTTATAAGACCAATAGGTTGCACATGAGAATGACCATATATTGCAAAGTGATAAATAATTGAACTATAGTTTTGGCTTTCCAAAATCATTTTAGAAACATTGTTTTCAAAGCATCGTACATTGCAAAGTGATTTGGAGCAAACTCTGTTAGCTAGTGAACTGATTCTCCTCCCGGGGTAGCCTGGAACACTTGACTTTTTCTAGCATCATCTGGATTTTCCTCCAACAAATCATATCGTGTATCAAAGAGACGAACATGTACATTAGGGTCATCATCAATTTTGTCGTTGAACCGAGTAAATTGCATTCCACTAATTCAATGTATTGGGGTCGCCATTTGAATCAAAACTTGCCAACACTTCCACTCTTCATCAGCAGATGGGAATTCATCTTCTTCAGTCTTTATTCCATCATTGGACTCCATCTCGAATATGACACCAACTTGCCTTCGCAGTACTGTCCATTTTTCCCCTAGCTATTTTGTCCAAACAGATTCCAAAAGACCCAATGCCACACTTGAATCCTAAGGTTTTCTCTCTTGCTCCCTATCGGATTCCTCCTTGGCCTGCCATCCTTGTAGATCATCTCCTTGAAACTTTGTTGCCTCAAAATCCGTCTGCACCTCTAACAATTGTGTTAGCAACAGGTACGATAATACCCCTTTTTCCACCAAGTCACACATTTGTTTGGATACATGAGCACTTCTAGAATTTGCACTACAAGAATACCTGTATACTATGAAGTAGATGATTCCACTGCTCCCAATGTTTGTTGTTGTTCATCATATCTCGAAAACCACTTACCTGATCGTGTTGACATACTCCCTCTCCATTGCAGGGAATATGTTTAGGAAATTTGTCCGTTCTTGCGCTTATTTCATTGTTGTAGCTTCACGTTTTGGAATGTTTTTGATGATTATCCTGTCCCACCTTGATCGCCAAATGTCTTCTAATTCTTTTACTTCTACAAGCACTAAGGTTTCCAGGAACGGGGATTATTGGAATGAATATAATGCATTTCTATTCACTCGGTACACATATTGCACAAACATTTACCAAGAAGAAATGATACATAGTATATCGAATTCAGAGATACATACACAAATAATATGATAGAAAACAACTCTTCATTAGAGAAAACAAGATACAAATCGGTTATAGAATATCTGTTCTGTCCTTCGATGCCTACTTTACAACTCTATCATTGTCTTGTCGAGAGACTCACATAATACCAAACAAAAAACCCCGTTAGCTCCCTTAATAGGTTACAAATGAACATGTTGCTTTGCGATTGGTATTCCTGGGAAATTCTAAGGATATTAAGATTACAAAATTATCATATTTGTATGATTTACAAAATTGGGTGCACTATCGACGATAGCAGCCATCTTCTATTGGGTGCATGCCATGTGGTGATTATCATTCACACAAGGGCAGAGCTCCTATCTCAGCCAACTAACAACCCACAGAACAAATGCTTCAAAAATGTTCCGGCCTCCTTCTACCACTTCTGGGGTGGAACTCAGAAGCCTTTGGACATGTGGAAGCTTCTGATTTTTTGTGCATGAATATCATATTTCAAATAGTCTTTGGAAGTAGAAGTTTTGTTGTGTTCCTTCCTGTTTCACGTATTCACACAAGATGACAATAGTGGAAAACATGCACATCATGTAGCATTGTTCCACCCTATATGTGAATCGTTAAACGATAAAACAATCTATCTTTTGTTATTTCTAGGTGGAATGCTAGTAATTCTTATGGTTGTTCCAGTGCATCTATGTGAAATGGCTCTTAATTTCCCTCTCGAATCCTGTCCGTCACCTGTGTTACACCTTTGAACAATCTTCTGCTTGCTTTGTGGAATATGGATGCAAGGGCACTATGCCCTTTCAATGCACAATTGTTTTTTTAATTAATTCAAGCAAGCGAGACTATGCCTCGGCCGAACTTCCTCGTTTTTTTAAAAAATTAATTATTATTATTATTATTTTTTTGCCAACACCGCTAACTTCCTCGTTTTTTTTTTTAAAATTAATTATTATTACTATTTTTTTGGCGAACACCGCTATATCTAGTCCCCATCAACTTACGTAAGGCGAACCCTAAACTCTTACTCCAGTCTGTGACTTGTGGTGCCGATGATGATCGATCGTATGCACGTATTACCTGAACTAATGGTGATGTTGAAATTCCACGGTCTGAGGCATTTATACAGTGTCTGATGTTCTCTGCTCATAATACTTGCTGCAATTTGTGAGTCGTGGTGATCGTATGCACGTATTACCAGAATCAGAGTTGATGGATTAAACTTCTCAGTCTGAGGCATTCACACGCACTGTGATCTTCTCTGTCACTGCTACTTATTCTGTTCTCGTATAATTGTGAAGTGAACCAATAAACTTATGCGATTCCTTTTTCCTGCTCGCAATTGTTTATGCTGGGGCAATTTGTTTCTTAGATTGCATTCGTGTGGCGTGTGTGCGGGTATTGTTGTTAATCATTAGGAGAAATATGTCTGTACCCCAATGTACCTTTTTGTCTGATTTACATTGCATGCCGCTCAGTGCAGTTGCGTGGTTTTCTTTCTTTTGATGAAAATTCATTTGTTCCGTTGGTATTGTTGGTTTTAATGCTGTCGTGAATTTGACTTTAATATTCTGATTTCATCGAACACGTCCTCGTGTGTGTTATTATCTTTCATATAGTTCATTTCTTGCTACACGTTTTGTAGGAATATGATTTACTGCCATTGTTACCGTTCCCTGCAGGGCAAGTGATCGTTTGTCATTTGTATACAGAAACTCGGGAATATTCTGGCTATGATTGTATGCTTGCATTTAGCTTGCTTTATCGTCCACGTATCCTCTTGTTATGGGCGCTGACATTGAGAAAGCAACATGGGTTGACCATTGCTTTCTTAAGCTTTTCCAAGCCATCATCGTCATGTTATAAACAATCTTTTGGATCACTATCCGACGGAGGTGGACATGGGCGGCAATATTTGATATGTGGAGTTTATGAAGGTGTAGTATCAACTGTGCAGATATACTGTCTTGCATCTCAGTGAGGTAATGGTTGATTCTAAGGCTGTAAGTGGATGGCTCTTTGGTGCTCTTGTTGAAATTGGCTTCAATCTCTAGAACTGATCTCGTGCAGGAATGAGTTCATGGGAGGATCAGTACATTGTCACTATGCACGTGGATTTCGAAAGTTCAATCAACTGGCCAACTGACCAGCTGAGTGCGTTGAGAACCTGAATGTGTGTTTTCCACTAGAATCTCGAAAGTGTGAGGAACAATTTGTATTTCACTGAGTTTCGTCGCACTTGACATGGAACATGTGTAGTGTGTGACTTTGTTCCTAGTTGGATGAAAGTTTTATTATTGTGTAGCCCATATTGTGCGTTGACTCATTTTGTAGAGGAACACTTTGTATTTCATTGAGTTTCGTCTCACTTGACATGGAACATGTGTAGTGTGTGACTTTGTTCCTAGTTGGATGAAAGTTTTATTATTGTGTAGCCCATATTGTGCGTTGACTACATTTTGTGTGGAATGTAGAGGAACACTCTGTATTTCACTGAGTTTCGTCTCAATTGACCATGGAACATGTGTAGTGTGTCACTTTGTTCCTAGTTGGATGGAAGTTTTATTATTGTGTACCCCATATTGTGCGTTGACTCATTTTGTGTGGAATGTAGAGGAACACTTTGTATTTCACTGAGTTTCGTTTCACTTGACATGGAACATGTGTAGCGTGTGACTTTGTTCCTAGTTGGATGAAAGTTTTATTATTGTGTAGCCCATATTGTGCGTTGACTCATTTTGTGTGGAATGTAGCCTTTCTTTTGAGCGTGTGATATCCACTACAATCTTGAAAGTGTGAGGAACACTTTGTATTTCACAGAGTTTCGTCTCACTTGACATGGAACATGTGTAATGTGTGACTTTGTTTTACTCGAATGAAAGTGGGTCTGATTTCGCACTCTTATGGTTTCTTGTACTCTTATCGTTCATTGATACATTAAATATTTTTTAGTATGCCTTGTGTAATTGTGGGTGAGTCTTCTAGGTATTTGCTACTGAGGATTTTTAATTAGAAATCCTAATTATTAGAGTTAAGTGCAGGCTCAATGATTGAATTGAGTAACAATGTTGTTTGGCAGTTCAATGTTTTCTGAAATCCTGTTAAGGATTTGCGTTGTGTTCTTGATAATGACGAATGGTGTCTTTATGGTTTATTGTACTCTTATCGTTGCATTGACACAAAATATTTTGTAGTATGCCTTGTGTAATTGTGGGCGAGTCTTTTAGGTATTTGCTACTGTGGAGTTTTTAATAATAAATCCTAATAATTTGAGTTAAGTGTAGGCTCAATAGTTGAATTGAGTAACTTTGTCGTTTGGCAGTTCTGGAGAATTACGAGAGGTGTTAACATTAGGTTCTTTCTGATGAGAAAGCCAGTCCTTATAGAGTGGTCTGTTATCAGTTATCCTTTATGTTCAGAAGAATTAACATTAAGGCCATGACATATAATAGGCATTTGTGAAGTCCACGCTGTACTTATTTCACTAGTATGTGGAAGGTTGCGATGTTTTTTCTTACATTGTAAGAGAATCTTTATTTAGTAGGCACGAGAAAAGCTATTTCAAAATTTCTATATTTTGTTTGACATTCTTCTCACTTGCTGTTGGAGAAGGTGACGTCGAATGACAGTATTCTTATTTGCAATTATATGTTAGGGGCTTCCTCACTATGTTTTACCTTAAAAGAAAGTGTCCCTAGTGAATAGTTTCTTACAGGGGAATAGTGTTTGATTTATATGTAGTCAGAGGTGCAGGCATATGAAACTTTCTAATGGGTTAGTGCGATGATCAGATGTTTGTATTTCTTTCACTAAAGTGCTTTGAACAGAAACTATGAAGAGTTATTCATTGAAAGCTGATTGTCTTGAATCTTTGTGATGGGTGACTCAAACACTATTGGTTGATTGATTGAACATCTAATTCCATTGGATAGAGTAACACTAATTGTTTCGGGATGTAGCAGGAAATGTATACAGCCAGATGAATTGACATGGATGATGGAACGACTATCCTGGATAGGCAAATTTCTATGGATAGACACTCTTAATATTTTTTATTTAAGTGCATTGAACGGATGAATTAAATTTGAATTACTTTTGAAAGCTGGTATGTTCTGAATGGGTATGGTGAGTTACTCAGAATACAATTTTGGGGTATTGTTTATTTGTACAGGAATTCTTTTGTTTCTTCTCCATAGGCCGAAGCAGCTCACTACTGCTTTTGGAGTGTGCATCTTGCATAAGATGAAGCCACAAATGTGCCTGTTCTTGTAAATTTTTTTTAGAATAAAGGAAGTTCGGCCCAACCTACTCCCCTGAATCCCACAGAGCAGGGGTAGCTTTTACAGAGTTTAGATGGCATTACAAAGAAGGTTAATCACTTTCTCATCACCCATAGGGCTAACTGTAAATTTTGCATCTTGCATAAGATGAAGCCGCAAATCCTGTAACTATCCATCAATATTCAGAATCAGATGTAATCAATATTCAGAATCAGATGTAACTGATGGGTTAATCCACACTCATTGGGATCTAGCTGCATTCACTGCAGAGGTATAGTTATTTCTGAGATGTCTGTTAAATTCATTTACATGTGGAAGTCAATCCTCAGTCATTGCATTTCATGTTATGGAAATTGGAATATCACAGGTATCAAGCTCTTTGAGGGATTGTGTGCTTGAAGGCTTCTCTTTGGAGGAAGGGATGTCATTCTCCCATCCGACCCTGGTTTAATTGGACCATTGCTCGATTTAAGGGAGATGACCATTGTTGGGATGTATGTTTGAGCATCGGTGCTTAATGGGGTATAGCTATAGCTTCACTGTCTATCAATGAAAAGAAGGGAGACTCTGAATTGGGTGTGATCTCCTACGTGTCAATGCTCCATTGTGGGGTATGTCCTCTTTTTGGGAACATGTTGGGTAGGCAATTTAGGAGGAGCTGAGTTTGCTCATAGTCTTTCCCTTGAGTGTCGTGTTTGGGGCATTGGGTATGTCACTGCACTGATTCTTTGTGATGATGTTGAACACTTGTCTTGTGCTGGAAGGTCATGTATTAGCAACATATAGATTTTGCCTTCTGTGGGTAAACTTCTTGGGGCCCAATTATCGACTCAAAAAAGAAAAACATTCTTGGACATGCTGGGATGCGGCATGGGTGGGATGACATGCCATTAATTTTGAAAACCAACCCATTGTTTTCAATATTCTGTGGTTATGAATTTGGTTGTGCTTGTGGATTTGGAGGTCTTTACCCAATATGGTCTAAAATTCTTAATACAAAACGTTTTGAGACCATACTTTTACTGTTGTAACGACGAAAGTATTAAACATGCGTGTTTTAATGATGATATTTTGCTGTCAAAAACATGTTTGTTGTCGCAAAACTGGTCATCTTTGGCAAAGTACTCAAATCCATTTTGTTGAAACTGTATGCGTCTGTGCAAGAAACTATGCGTGCTCTTGTCATGCCCAACATCAGGTTCGGTTTGGGTGAATATGTTGGAAGTTATTTGTATATTTTTTTATCTAACCAATAAAGACGGACATGTCGCTGTATGTTTATTTATTCTTAATGTCATAATCCATACACAGACACAAAATGAATACAATCATGTGTATGTAACTCTGTCGAAAAGAAGGTGTCAAAAGTGGCGTTAAGATCGTTAAGTGGCTTACCTTGTTGTTTGAGTTCTCTGTTAGTAGTCATCGGGAGATCTTGCCTTGTTTGGGTTCAATGCTAGGTTAGGTTTTTGTCTCCTTTGATAGTTGTTTTGTTTACTTTGGGCACTTGCTCTTAGGTTGTCAATGTGGAGGAGGGAGACTTGGATGTCTCTTCTAGTAGTCATTGGGAGTTCTTGCCTTGTTAGGGCTCAATAGTTAGGTGTTACGGTTTTTTGTCTCCTTCGATAGTAGTTTTGGGCCTTTGGTTACCTGCTCTTAGGTTGTCATTGTGGAGGAGGGAGATCTAGTTAGGGTCTTTTGTGATCGTTTGGGGGCTTTCATTGCATGGTGGGAGGTGGCATGATAGGTCCTTCTCTAGTGATTAGCAATATCGATGCGATCGTCAGGAATAGAAGCAATGATTTTCACTCTTTGTTCGGGGTTATCTCTTGGTTGTTGCTCTTTGCAAGTACACATACACACACATACACACATACACATACACACACATACACACATATATGCATACACACACACATACGCACACACACACACACATATATGCATACACACACACACACACACCGAGACATGCATGCACATACACATACATGCATACATATGCATACATACATACATACATGATGCACATGCATACATACACATACATAATGCATATGCATACATAATGCACATGCATACATACACACACATGCATACATAATGCATACAGACTTATGCATACATACATGCATACACATACACACACAGACACATACACACACAGACATACACACACATAAACAGATACACACTCATAGACACACACACATACACATAGATGCGGACAGACATACACACACATATACGCACACATACACACACAGACACATACACACACAATGATGCATTCACACACACATGCATAAACACATACACACATAATGATGCATTCACACACATACACATGCATTCACACAGGGATACAGGTCTTAAATATGACCTTCCCCCCTTTGTAGAGTACACATATTTAGGCATTGTAGTTGTGCATGACAGCGAGATAATGCAGTGTCCTGTTGGCAATAAATGGTTAACAGATTGCCATACGGGAATTGTCCCAAGACTTTGCTATCAAAAAGGGACTGAAACCGCTCTTCAGTTCCTAACATGCCTTCAAAATGTTCTGCATGAATGGCTTTTCCAAACAGGGTTCAATGTTGGCTTGAAAGACATGTACTTAATAGATGAAATCAAAACATATAAAAAACTTCTTGAAGTTCATATTGTTGTAGATGATGGCAGATTGTTTTCTCGGAGAGTTCCCACTTTGGAAAGGCAGATCCGATTAGTCTTGTCAGGAAAAGAGGAACTCATTCAAAGAACTTTTATTAATCCATGTCATAGTGATATCCTTGACTATGGTTACCAGGAAAATTTTCTTAGCTTAGTTGAAGAAATCAGTGCTAGAAGATAAGGAATTTGTGAATTTCAATGTGTTCTTGGGGAAATACCAACCGTTGTTGAGAGGCATAGATGTCCATCCAATTCCATGATGGCAATGACAAGGGCTGGAAGCAAAGGATCATTGTCAAACTTGATACAACAGTGTGCATGCTTAGGTTTACAATCTGTGAATGGAGAGGAGTTGTTCTTTTTTGACTTTCATGATGGTTTGGCAATAATTCATTCTTTCTTTTTAGATGGTTTAACCTAATTCCTTTATCATTTAGTGTATTCTTGACAACTTGGCAAAGGGTATGGAGCTGAGGGGCCTGGAGAACTTTTTCGAAAATGTATGTATGGGTTAAGGGAAGTGTATTCAGCATATGATGGTTCTGTTCGGACACGAACATACAATCATGTAATACAATTCAATTATGAAGTTTTGGAGAACATCGAAGAGGCAGATTGGAAATCAAAGGATCCGTAGAGTCCTGGCCTTGGCTGAGAGCTTGTTGGTGTACTGGCCGTGACATCATTGATTGAACCAGCTTATAGTTATGCATTTCGCCAGTCTGCACCAACAAAGAGTAATCGCATTGAATTGCTAAAGGTAATCTGTGACAATTATGATCTCTTCTTATAGTTTTGATTTTAATGTAATGTTCTAAAAACATAATGCTAAAGATTACCTTTAGCATTGAATTGCTAAAGGTAATCTTTGACAATTATGATCTCTTCTTATAGTTTTGATTTTAATGTAATGTTCTAAAAACATAATTGGTTTTTGAGGTAAGACAAAACAAAGAAAACTCTGGGAAGTTTGATCATCATGATTCAAAAACATGCACACACATGAACATGCAGTCATATGTGGAGAGAGAGAGAGAGAGAGAGAGAGAGAGAGAGAGAGAGAGAGAGAGAGAGAGAGAGAGAGAGAGAGAGAGAGAGAGAGAGAGAGAGAGAGAAGGAAATGGTGTCCATATGACCAGGACGTGGAAAAACATACTATCGAAAGCATAGTGGAATCTCAAAATGAGAAATTAAAACCATGATATGATGCATTATGGTTTAAAGGGAGAGACGTTTATCTGTGATAGAAAGTAAGAGGATATATAAAGTATACCAAACAGAAGCTGTGTGACGCATTCATTGTAAGTCGCATGGTCACAGCCAAAAATCACAGCAGCAAGCTCCTCCGTCGGAAGGTTCAAGAATGGGAGTGGTGATGAAGGAGGACGGCTAGCCCCAGAGGAAGGAGAATGAAGGCCTTTGTATGTTTCGGTCTTACGTCCAGCTCCCATGATAGAAGCACTCCGCTGGCAATGAAACTTGTAAGAGTAATTTTAAAGTTTGTTGGAAAACGTTAATTACAAATCTATGTAATGAGATCATATGCTACATGTGTATTAATTACAATAATACTTTCATAATAACATTTTTTATGAATGAAGGAATTATGTGGCTAGTGTTCAGCTCCCATGATAGAAGCACTCCGCTGGCAATGAAACTTGTAAGAGTAATTTTAAAGTTTGTTGGAAAACGTTAATTACAAATTTATGTAATGAGATCATATGCTACATGTGTATTAATTACAATAATACTTTCATAATAACATTTTTTATGAATGAAGGAATTCTGTGGCTACTGTTCATGCATAAGGATGTCCGTAAAATAAAACCAAGCGCAGGATTCTAAGTAAGCTTTAGATTCAACATTCTTCTCTGTGTGTATATGTATGCATGTGTAAGTGTATATGTGTGTATGAGTATGTGCATGTGCGGAGTATGTGCATGTGTAAGTGTATATGTTTGTATGAGTATGTAGGTATGTGCATGTGTGTGTGCATGTGTATTTGTGTGTGTACGTATGTGCATATATATGTGTATATATGTATATAATGTATGTATATGCATGTGTATATGTATGAAACATGCATGTGTATGTGGATGCATTTCCATTTGCATCCATGTGCATGCATGTGGATGTGCATATACATGTATTTGCGTATATAATAATGTGTGTGTATATATATATATATATATATGCAATAATGCATGCATGTAAGTCTTTTTATGTGGTTGTAGAAATGTTTGTGCATATGCATGTGTATATGTGTGAAAGTGCATCTTCATCATGTATAAGTGTATAAGTGCATATCAATAAGTGTGAGTATGCTATCTACTGAAAATAACACAATTCAAATGATATACAAAGAATAGAAATTGTACTTACAATAGTTAGCCATACTTTTTGCTTGGTTAGCTTCTTGAATAACATGCAAGAGAGAGAGAGAGAGAGAGAGAGAGAGAATTCAAAGAGAGAAAGATGTAGAAAGAGAGAAACAGAGAGAGGGAGACAATAAGAGAGAGCTTAGGCAAAACAACAATTCTACATATACTTGCTTCAGCTCGTAAGCACAGCGCAATTACGAACGTTGGAGAGCTCTTCGATTAGATGCGTGAAAATGCCAATCGAAGAGCCTCCAACGTTTTAATTTTTTTCCGTCAACAGACCGTCGTGTAAGCGATGCTACGCGTCGAGTTGGCGTCGTATAAGCTACATGTCTTAGCGTCGCTTATGCGATGCCAAAAAGCGTCGCTTATGCGATGTAAAAAAGCGTCGCTTATGTGACACCTTTTAAAATCGTCATGTTACCGACGCTCTATGCGAGCGTCGCAGACCCCATCGTGCCACTAGTCGCAAAAAACGTCATTTGGCTCGTCATTTAATCGACAGTCCATGCGCGACGCTCATTACGATGCATTTTGCAATTTTATAGCAACGAAATTGTGTCGCCTTAACCGTCGCTATACGCCCGTATTCCTTGTAGTGCTTTAGAAATGGGCAAACTCACATGCTTTAGAAATGAGCTCTCCAAGAGCATGCAATAGGATTCACAAGCTTCTAGCCTACTAAAAGTGGGGATGAGGCCCTCCTTATAAAGACTTGGAGGAGGCTCTCCAAAGCATCATATGTAGGATAATTCCTCTTGGAGGAGAATGAATACATTGTAGAAGTATATGATAAGGTACCGAAATATGATGAGATACCCATGCTTGTTGATCTATGAAAATGATGAAATAGCTGTCCAAGCCTTACAAGTTGGCACTTGGCAAGTCTTGTGCACAATTTTGTGCCTTTTCAAGTGGTTCCTTGATTTCAACCCCAACAAGTCTAAGTCTTGAGGTTTCCACTTAAGGTGGAGCTCCCTAATCTTCCTTGCATGATTGAATTCATTGAAGAAATGGTGATGCCCATTGGTTGCTCCTTGGTCTCTAAAGAAGACATGGTTTTTGTAGAGAGTACACATGCGGAAGCAAAATGAAAAGAAAAGTACTTTCAAAATGAAAGAGTGTGAGAGATTCAAAGTGAGTAGACCAAGAAATGGGTAAACTCACATGGTTTAGAAATGTGCTTGCCAAGAGTATGGAGTAGGATTTACAAGATTCTAACCTTCTAACCAAATACAAAGTGGGGAAGAGGCCCTTCTTCTATAGAGTTGAAGGAGGCTCTACAAAGTACATATGTAGGAGAATTCCCCTTCAAGGAGAATGAATACAATGGTAGAAGAAAATGGTAAGGTACCCAAATATGATGAGATACAACTAAAATAATATGAAATGAAGTGTCCTTTGAATACAAAATGGAGATGCAATGGTGTAGGTACAAATGAAAATGAGGTAAAACTCATGTCGTCAACACCTCGTATACAATTCTTTGGCGTAGGTTAATGTTGCAAAGATCAACCAAACTTTAGAGCAAAATTAGAGATAGAACCTTCATGAATATTAGCACCATGTTCTTCTGAGAGATACGCTTCTCCAAATTAATCTTTTGTGATATGATTTGCTCATGGATGAAATGGTATTGGATCTTGGTGTGTTTTTTCCAAACATGAAACATTGGATTCTTGGCGACTTCCAAGGTTCACTTGTTGTGGGCATGGATGCATGTTGGAGTAACTTGCAAAATATCAATGTCAGATTAATAAACATCAAAGCTAGATGGCCTCACATGTTACAAAGTTGGATGCTCAGTACTCGACCTCGATGGATGGGGAAGCAACTGTAGGTTGCTTCCTACTTGCCCTAGAGATAGGTCTTGAGCCAAGCAAGAATATGTATCCCGAAGTAGACCATCATGGATGAGGATCACTAGTCCAATTTGAATCGAAATATTTGGTGAGTTCAATGCCCCTTTGTACCAAAGTCCTTGATGTCAGTTGAGCATAAGATATCGAAGCAGGCTCTAAGAACCATCACAATGTGTTTGACAAGGTGCTGAGGTTGTAGCAAGGAACGACCAAAAACCCTGATCACCTTGCATGGAAGCAAGAAGGAAAGATCAAGAGTGACTCTTCTCTCATCCACGCCTACCTCCCACATGTTCAAGCCATTGGCATCAGCCCCATGCTACGCCACATGCTTGAAAACAAGGAGAATAGGGAGTGAAGGATCCTAGTCCATGAGGAAAATACAAGCAAATGCAACTACTCTACTCACACAAAGGAGAGACATGCATAGGCACACACACTCCACTCTCACACACTCACAAACGCACAAATACATGTAAATGTAACAAGTCTTGGAGTAAATGAGAGCTTTCTTCCATTGATAAGAGATATTACATGAGAGCACGTCGACCAAAAGCCCCCTTCTTTACAAAAATGAGCTTCTATATATAGGCTAAGCTCTATTCCCCATGTGCTCCTTTGAAAAGTCAAAAAGTGGATCTCTCTCTAACTAACATATCTTCTAGGGTATTCTACAATCTCTTCTTGCAACAACCAAATCCCAAGAATATGTATTCGTGGGTTATTTATGTGGGAATGTCCTAGAGAGCCAAAAAGATGAGATATATGAGAGACCTCTTCACTATGGTATAAGAAAATATTAAAAAGTTCTCTAGGAGAGTGTTCATATGTGACACTCAAATATATACAAAAAGTTTATTTTTCATGGTCTAGGGAGGGTTCTTATGCACAATTGAGGTTGTGTGCATACCCTACAACCCAACACTCTCCCCCTGCCTAGACTTTGTCGTCCTTGACAAAGCTCGAAAGGAAGAACATACACAACTGAACTGTTCCAAGTTAGAGTCTTTCGGATATGGAAATCTTCAGGTCTTCAAAATCTGCAATTCTTCATTCTGCAAGGCTTCAGGCTGCAAGTCTTCAATCTTTACTTCAATCTGTAAATCTTCAATCTTCAGAGCTGGGCGACACGATCCCCTTGGGGGGTAGTCAGCCCAGCATGCATCCCAATATGCAGCCCTAATTTGTAAGGCTGGAAATGCCTGCTCCAGAAGCTCCCAAACCTGAAATGACATACAAAAGAGCAAGTAGATGCATTTAGTAATGAGATAAACATTTACTTCAAATTTAGTTTCCACTTCAGAGGCATCCTCTTCTGCAAGACTTACTGTTCTTGCCATCTTTTATACTATGCTCATATCAGCAAGCTTGCTAACTAGTATGAGTATATTGCATTCACAAAATGATTAGACAATAGTGCAACATTATGACTCCTATCATTCTACAAGCATTCATGAAATTCAAACATCTTATCCAAAGCTATTCCTACAAATCACAGTAGCAAATCATCTATAGGAGGTAAAAAGGATCAATGCTGAAGTTCTGAGTGTGTTGGCCTGTAATGCATTATAAAAATTAAGCCTTAAATGAGCAATGTGAAACTAGAGAGTTACTTCCCTAGCAAAAAACAATCACTCAATCCTTTGCGACTTCACACTTAATTAAGTTCAGAATAGGTCTGAATCCACACAGTGTTTCCAACTTTATTGGAACAAGATATTCTCCCGACATCCTTCAGATAAAATTGAACAAGCAGTGTGTAAGACAGTCAAGTCCTTAATAGAGAACCTCAACTATTCATGAAATGCAAATGATTGTGCAAAATTTAGAATTTCTTCCAGGTGTTGTTTTGGTCAATCTCCCCCCCCCCAAAGCATATTAAGCATCACTACTTTACCAGAAGCTACATATGTAGAGGACATAATTAACTGATAGCTTCAGCAAACATTGTCGAACAATAGTACACATTCATAGCCGCAGAGAGCAAAACTTAGAAACATTCTGGCATATCGAGACAATGAATTATGGAAGCACGCTCCAAACTAGAACGAATCTAGAGCCACAGAATGAAACTAGCATTAGAGAATTTGTCACCAAGCTTTGCAAATTATAAAACTTCCAGTGTCATGAACTTTTCCGTCAGAACCCAAGTTGCACTCAAACAAGTGGTGTTTTGATGTGAAACAGGAGAGGCATTGATAGGACATAAACTTGCATCATAGATCAACTCTTGAAGTTGGCATGCAATGGAATGTCAAGAAGTATAGCAGTGCTATTATAGAAATGTATCTTTGAAAACACACTGGTTCAGAGATGAGAGGAAGTCGAAAACCCGAGGTCAAAAATATTAGAAGCATCACAGAGTATAGATTAATTTTCTAAGTCAATAAACATGTATTCCAACTTCAGTTTCCCCTCCAAGGAGCATAAGTCCTACAAGACTCTGCTCTATTAGTAATAGGTCCTCATGAAGATCTGTCCTCCCATGGTGTGTCTACCACCCCTAGCATGTACATTAGATTTTGGACACAATCCCATATCCTGCAATCACAAAATCAACATTGTTGAAAATGATGACCAT
The DNA here is from genome assembly GCA_020310875.1 of Ceratopteris richardii. Taxonomy (NCBI): domain Eukaryota; kingdom Viridiplantae; phylum Streptophyta; class Polypodiopsida; order Polypodiales; family Pteridaceae; genus Ceratopteris; species Ceratopteris richardii. The sequence continues at coordinate 118,711,435 of CM035406.1, forward strand.
ATCCCAGATTGGTTTCCTATGGAGATGTGGAGTTTTGAACACCATTCTGCCAAGGGGCAATAACTAAACCTTGACCAAGACATACTTCCCATGTTGAACATCTGCAACTGCTACGTGCAAGTTTCATGGTATAAACAATGGAACGCCAACAAGTGAACATCATCTTCAACCAGTTGCAACACTGATGCTTATCAGAAAACATTGTTCAGGAACTAGTGTTATATGAGAATGAACACTAGAAGCAAATAAACAGCATAGTGGGTGGTGATATCAATGACTTCCAATATCGATTTCCCTGTCTCAGCCTCTGTAGTCCTGAAAAACAAACCAAAAAAGACAGAGTTCAACATTTTTTATTATAGGAGGGGTTGTACATGTACCATCTTCATAGATAGTCACTCCTTCAAAGTGTGGCATACCTGATTAGCCCTCCATATTGTTCAAGTAGAATGCATGAAAAGCCACCTTCAAAGAGCAATACTCAAGAACTGTTAAGCCTCAAATAGACAATAGTCCTTAGATTCTTGCAGCCTTATACTTCACAAATGATCACATCGAGGGTGCTAAGTCAAAGCACATAAATGTTTGGAAAATATAAGTGTGTTTGCATGTATCAATGTGTGGTTCCTTGAATGCTTGATGTCATATAATTTGTTCTTAAGTTTCTAATATATATGTTGTAATATGTGTATACTTGAGCATGAAAAAGATTGTACATTTCACATGTATATAGGTGAGAATATTTAACCCAAGTTCATAAAGAGTTAAATCCAAAGCTTCCCTAGACCATTTTTAAAAGGGTAGACAAGGAATTCCAAATTCCCAAGGGCATAGTGACCTATATTCCAAGCAATTCGTTGTTTCAAGTGGCACTAGCATTTCGAAGCACCTCAAGAGTTCCCACCCTACAGGGAGCAACAAATAGATACCACACCTTGATATGAAAAATATACAAAAAATACTTATCATGTATGGATGAGCCAAGGTCAGCCATCCTTCCAATTCTATTCATGTGCTCCTTTGAAAAGTCACAAAGTGGATCTCTCTCTAACTAACATATATTCTAGGATATTCTACAATCTCTTCTTGCAACAACCAATTCCCAAGAATGTGTATTCGTGAATTTTTTATTTGGGAATGTCCTAGAGAGCCAAAAAGGTTAGATACATGAGAGACCTCTTCACCATGGTATAAGAAAATATTAAAAATTGCTCTAGGAGAGTGTTCATATGTGGCACTCAATTATATACAAAAAGGTTATTTCGCATGGTCTAGGGAGGGTTTATGCACAATTGACGATGTGTGCATACCCTGCAACCCAACACAAGGTTGATTCTCAAATGGTTTGAGAATGCTAAGTACATAGGCAATAGATGGTCTGATGTTGGCAACTAAAGCAAGGAACCAACAAGTCGGCGATAAGCATGCACATCCACTAGTGATGACATGCCCTCCAAGCTTGATGTTTGGATCAAGTGGTATAGATATCGAGCAACATTGGGCCATGTTATACCTCGAAAGAAGATCCAAGTGATAGTTTTTCTGTGAGAGAAATATACCTTCTTTTGTTTGCCATCCTTGCATTCCTGAGAAGTAGTGAAGTAGACCAAGATATGTCATGGAGTATTAAAGGTGAAGCTCATGATCATGAATTGTATGCATTTTTCATCTGAAAGATTGAAGTCATCTATGTAAAGGATGATTATTGCAACTAAGGACTCTTTTTGATATATGTATAGGTTAGCAATGAGAGTACTTCTTTGAAATCCTTTAGTTTCAAAGAACTTGTGTATTTTTTTCATACCAAGCCTTGGAGCTTGCTTAAGTCAATAAATTGCTTTGTGAAGTTTATATACATGATCTTCCTTTGCCTTGATTTTGAAACCTTCAGGTTATTCTATGCATACTTCTTCTTGAAGATCATGGTTTAAGAAAGCACTTTTGATGTCGAGTTGGTAGATGGGCCACTTGAAGTGTGGACTCAATGCAAGAATGAATCTTATATTAGTAAACATTGTAGTAGGAGCAAACTTTTCTCCATAATCAATGCCATGATTTTTCTTATATCCCTTAGCTATGTGTCTTGCTTTGTACTTATCCAAAGTACCATATGATTTGTACTTATCTTTGTGTAGAAATTTGACTCCAATAACTTGATGATTAGTAGGCTTTGGAACAAGTGTCCAAGTTTTTTTCCTTCCAATTGCATCAATCTTTGTCTGCATAGCTTCTTCCCACTCAGATTGATCTTGAGCTTCTTTGAAATTGGAAGGCATTAGAATTTTCTGAAGATGGTACATAAGTGCATAATTCACATAGTGCTTTTTCTCTCATTACTCCTTCTCGATGAGCTGTTGAGATCTCCTATGTTGGTGAGAACTACTTGCTTAGAAAAACTTGCTTAGTTCTTGGTTTGAAATTTCCTTGGTTGTGTCCCCCTCTAAAGTGTAGATGAGTACACACAAAATTAAACTTGGACCTTTGGTTGAGTACTTTGAAGCTTCATCAAAGATAACATGTTTTGAAATAGTGATGGAGTGGTTCTGAAGATTGTACAATCAATAAGCCTTAGATTGTTCACTTTAGCCAATGAATACTAGTTTCTTGGATTGAGATTGCAACTTATGTCAATCTTCCTTAAATCAGGTTTGCATCCGTAGTATGCTTCAAATGGGGTTTTGTTTTGTCATACATTGTTTTCAAAGCATCGTACATCACAAAATGATTTGGAGCAAGCTTTATTAGCCAGTGAACTGCTTCTCCTCTAAGGGTAGCTTGAAATACTTGACATTTTCTAGCATCATTTGGATTTTCCTTCAACAAATCATATTGTGTATCAAAGAGATGAATATGTACATAAGGTTCATCATCAATTCTGTCACTAAACTGATTAGATTGCATTCCACTAATTCAGTGCATTGAGGTTGCCATTCGAGTCAAAACTTGCCAACACTTCCACTCTTCATCAGCAAGTATCCATGGGAGTTCATCTTCCTCAATCTTTATTCTCTCCTAAGAATCCAACTTGAATATGAAACCAACTTGCCTTCATAGTATCGTCTGATTTTCCCCTTGCTTCTTTGTCCACACAGACATGAATCCTAGGGCTTTCTCTCTTGCTCCTTGTTGGATTCCTCCTTGGCCCACCATCCTTCCATGTCTTCTACTTGAAACTTTGTCATCTCAAAAGCTGCCTGCACCTCCAACAATTGTGTCAGCAACAGGTATGGTAATACCCCTTTTTCCACCAAGGCACGTATTTGTTCAGATACACATTCACTTCTAGAATTCACACTACCAAGAATATCTGTATACTGTGAAGTAGATGATTTTGCTAGTCCTAATGTTGCATGTTGTCCCTCGTATATCAAAAACCACTTACCTGATTGTATTGACATACTCCCTCTCTGTTACAGGGAATATGTGTACGAAATTCATCCGTTCGCTTGCTTATTGCACCGTCATTGCTTCACCTTTCTGAATGTTGTTGATGACTACCCAGTCCCACCATGATTGCCAAATATTTGCTGATTCTTTTACTTCCTTAGAAACTAAGGGTTTGAGGAATGGGGGTTACTAGAATGAATCTAGTGTGTTTCTATTCCCTCAATACATAGATTACACATACATCTACCAAGAAGAAATCTTACGGAGTATATCAAATTCCAAGATACATACACAAAGAATATGATAGAAAACATCTCTCATTACAAACAACAAGATACAAAGTGTTTACATAATATCTGCTCTCACCTTCAACACTTACTTTACATCTCTTGGTGCCTTTCCAAGAGACTCACACAAGACCAAAAAAAAAAAACCCCTTTAACTTCCTTAATCAGTTACAAATGAAAACATTGCTTGGCGGCTAGTATTCCTTCGAAATTCTAAGGATGCCAAGACTACAAAATTATCGTATTTGTATGATTTACAAAACTGGGTGCACTATCGATGACAACCTAACAACCATTTGTGTTAACCACAAAGATGTTGGTGGCTTGAGAATTATGGATGTGGGGGGGGGGGGATGGAAGATAAGATGACTACCAAGTGGATGATCAAAGCATGGTGCAAATCAGAAACTTCCTCGGCAAAATTGATCCTTAGAAATATATCTTCCCTTATGCTTGTGGGACTTTCTAGGTGGAAATTCCTTGATTTTCACACTTTGATGTTTTCCCCTTCAATGACTTGCAGGGGTTTGGTTGTTGTTTGACTTCATCAAGGCTAGTGAGGATTGGAAGTGGAGTGCCCATATTAGACAAAACGATTCTATTTGGTTTCCTATTGAGGGAATCAAAGAAATTGACTTGAAGGAGCTCCAAAGGGCAAGGAATATGTGGAACAAAGGGTTTCATATGTAGAAACATCTCTAAAACTAAGACACTAGATGAGATGGGTGGACATAGACTTGGCTAGGAGAGTTGACTATGAGGACCACTGCCTATTAAGACAAAGAATCAGTTTCTGGGGGAATTCAAAGACTCACCTCCTTCTTGGGCATGATTCCCCACAGACTGAAGGGTTAAGATGGATCAATGGTAACAAATTGGATAAGGTGATAAGAGTCAAGATGCCCCTAGACTAGAAAATGGTGCCTTGATTGTACTTGTATCAGATGGTAGTTTAAGTTTGTGGACTTTTGCCATCCTCATTGAGAAAAAAAAAACCGATTCTTATGTCGAAATACACATGGGAATCTTGACCAATATCAAAGCTAATAGAATATGCGGGGCCTCTCGATGGTGTAAGCGCTGCCTCAATGGTCAAGGAGACATTGGTCCACCTCTTCTTCTCGTGCCCCAAGAATCACTCAATTTGGTAGACTCTTGCAAAGATTTTAAAATTACATAATCATATCAATTGGAAGCAAGAACTACTTGGAGAAGCGAGAGGCTATTCTTCTGCCTTATGGAATGCTATTAGGGGGGAAGTGCTTTGGAAGATATGGAAAGAAAGATGTGCGGTGAACTTTCAAATGGTCGACTAAAAAATCCCTTGGTCAGTTAGGCAAAAGAATATATAATTATAAGAAGTCCCCTCCCTTGGGATACCATAGGATTGTTTTTTCGGAAATAAAAAGATCAATAATAAATGGACTGCCCATGAGGGCAACCAAAAGTTCATTAATCTTTTGTGTAGCTTCTACTACTCTTTGAGTGCAATCTTGGTTGATATCTTGCACTTACTCAATATCGGGTAATCCCTTAATCAATTGAAATGTTGAGATGTTGATTAAATAAGAGGTGTGTCCATATCTTTAGTGCCATAGGGTGCAAATTGACTCCTTACTAAGAAAGCATGAAAGGTTGTACAAGCCTTTATCCTCAACTCCTTGGGATATAATGTCCTTAGTGACAAAATCAATCACCTTAAGTGATGTGTTGTCAAAGAGAACTTGTTTGTGACGACCTTGATTTCGTAATCAAAGGTGGTTCATACACAACTTTGGTACAAAATGTATGTTTGATAAGGCTTTGCATTCCCCTTTGTGATCAGTAATTTGTACTTTTCCATTTCCTTCTATTAGTAGGCACTTGTTATTTACTAAATAAACTTAGTCGATATGATCTTGTAACTCTTGAAATGATTCGCGGTCCTTGCAAATGTGAGGTTGCACCACTATCAAATATCTACTCTTGAGATGAGCTAGAAGTGATTAGAGCATTGGCCTCTTTTGAGGTAAAGAGATCTTTAATTAAATAATGAGACCTATATGTAGAGGACTTTGCTTGGTTCTTGGTAGTAGATTCTTGCAATTTCTCTTGTTTTTATAGTACATTTTCTTGATATGCCTTTATTTACCACAATATTTGCATGTAGACTTCTTGGACGAGTTGCTAGAGCCTTGTATAGGAGCATTGCTAGAGTGATTGCTAGAGTTATTAGCCTTGTTGAAGGTACCTTTAGCTTTAATGGTTGCTTCTTATGATGTTGAAGAACAATCATGGAGAAGCAAGAGTCTTTGCATTTTCTCCCAGATTAACACTTGTTCTTGATTGTAAAGTGCTTTTACAAAAGTCCCATAGGACTTACGGAGTTCATTAAGAATTTTAATAGCCATATCTTCACTTGGCACATGTTTTCCATGTTGGTAATCCGCAAAAGTGGTGATGACCATGGTGATGGGATCTTGGGGCCTAATGGTGTAGTTATGAAACTTTTCTTGTAAGGCATAAATTCTAGAGGGAGTCTTACCCTCATATTGATTCTGAAGTATTTTGCAAACATCATTGGAAGTCTTGCAAGAAGTAATATGTCCTTTAGTTAACTCATCACAAACTAGCAATATTATCCTAGGGATCGCTTATCTTTTACATTCCAAACATTTCATGCGGCTAAGTCACTATCTAGAATAAGTTTGTGTATAAGTAAGATTTAATTGTTTCCTTCCACAAATTTTAGTTCATTCCATTTAACCTCTCATCCTTGGACATGAATATAGGCCTAAATGGTGGCAAGTACAACATGTTTTAAGATGTCATGTTTGAAATGGTAGACATTATCAAGATGGGGTGGGAAGGGGCTTAGAGTAGGTCTTCACACTTATTGATACCTTGGGGGGAGGGGGGTGTTAGAGTAGCCAAAATATATTGACAAACATCCTTTAGGGGTTTAGAATAGCCGCTCAAAGCACACATACTCTTTGAAAGCCAAAGTTTAGGGTTTGTACCCTTTGAAAGTACAAATGAAAGCCTTCCATATAAGTGTTTTGTGTGAAGATTACCCTTGGAAGTTTACAATAGAGCCCCTTTGAGAGGGAGCTCAATTATGAGGTCATTAAATGTCTAGAGATGTGCCAAAATGAGGAGTGAATGCCCTTAAAAAAATACAAGATGATCCCTTTTTCATGTGGGCACTTGAATGCTTGGAGTGTAAAGGGTTCTAAAAGATAAGTTCCAAGGAAATGGCCTCAATGAGGGAAAATGATGCTCGAATATTACAAAATGATGGGCACTTAGTATTTGGAATGCCAAATCTTGTGCTAAAGTTGATAACTTATTAGAATAGAGGATGTTCGAAAAAGTGAGGCTCCTTCTTTTAAATCCTTGAGGAAGAGAACCAAACCTTTTGCGTGCATGTGGCTACTTGGAAGTTCATTTTAACAAAGTTGATACAAGGTGCATGTATATAAATAAGTTGATTTAAAAAAAATCAAACATCGAATGATATCGTAGCTAATGCAACTGTATTTTCATGAGATACAAAGAAGAGAGCACCTCAATGTAGAAGAGAATGGTCGAGTGTATTAAATGATTGTAAATTTCATATATCTCTTATTCTCTCTCTCTCTCTCTATCTTTCTCTCTCTCTCTCTCTCTCTGAGTCTTTCTTTGTCTTTCTAGCGGAAATGGATTAGAATTTGTAATTTGAAGCCGTCCTCCTACAATGTTTGCTATCACACTATCCCTATTTGTGTGTTAGGTGTGCATGGACTCCTTGTGTAAGGACCTATTGCTTTGTGGTAGGCGTGGATAACTCTTTATGTTAGGTGTGCATGGACTCCTTGTGTAAGGACCTCTTGCTTTGTGGTAGGTGCAGACAAGAGATACGGTACAGAGTGTAGCATACAATAAATGGCCAACAAGATGCTACCACAAAGAAGTTAGGAGCGTGGGAAAATAGGTGGGGGGGAGGGTAAATAGCATTCAGAATGCTCTCAAAGAATGAAGAAGATGGTGAAAACTTCACCACCAAAAGAATGATGCCACAAGCATCATCACCACTTCCAAAAGTACCACCAAAATGACCATCAAGACCTCCACCTAGTGCTCTGATACCATGTAGAGATTACACACATAGAAGCAAAATGAAAAGATAGGTGTACTCACAAAATGAAAGAGTGCGAAAGACTTAAAAGTAAGTAGACCATGAAATAGATAAACTCACATGGATTAGAAATGAGCTTGCCAAGGGCATGGAGTAGGCTCTACAAGCTTATACCTAAGTACAAAGTGGGGGAGCGGCCCTCCTTATATAGAGTTGGAGGAGGCTCTCCAAAGTACATAATATGTGGGATAATTCCCCTTGAAGGAGAATGAATACAATGGTAGAAGCAAATGGTAAGGTACCCAAATACAATAAGATAACAACTAAAATAATATGAAATGGAGTGTCTCTAGATCACAAAATGGAGACACACTCATGCGATACAAATGGAAATGAGGTAGAAGCACTCATGTGGTCAACATTTTCATCTATGAAGGCTCCGTTTATGTTTTTAATGCGAGATGGCACCCTCAAATATGTATCAAAGCCGATCTCAAGAAAGAGCTTCACACCAAGATCCGCATTGGCATTGAAGAGGAAGATCTATTGGAACAAGAAGTGGTTTTCAAAAATTTTCCTAATGCCTCCTTTCATTATGACATATAATGCCACATAATCAAAGATTGTTTGTTAAGGTAGCAGCCACATAAGAAGAATCCAAGTTACAAATACCAACATGAGCAGCATGTTTGTATCAAAGATGAAATGGTGGCCCTAAAAAGGTGACTCAAACAAGCACTATGTAGAAATAGAAAAGGTCAAGGAAACCAAGCTATTTGAGCATAGATCTGAATGTTTCACAAAGGTTAGGCACAAAAAATGAAGAAGCCTAAAATGTCTTCAAGGCTTGGTACCCTCCTCCTCTAATGCAATTTCTGAAACCAAAGAAGACAACTTCTTAGAAAAAGAATTCAATTTCAAAAGGGCTTAATCATATCAAGGCCTCCAATGAAGAGAAAACCTCAAAAGCTTATTCCATTAGCAAGGAGGATATCCAAGAAAATTACACTAGCAAAGAGGATGACTAAATCACCAGCAAACAAGATAATCTTGGCAATGAGAGTTCAACGATTGGATCCACTACTCTAGAATTTGTTCCTAAGTCATATGCAAAGAAAGTTTCATAGAAAAGAAAATTTTGGATGGAGATTCCTTAGAAGAGGTCGATAAAAAAGTCAGCTCACTTGCCGAGGACTATCTACATATAACGAAAGACATGAAAGCAAACAAAAGAGGGACAAGATCTTGACCAAAGAAGATTTAGTCTTCACAAATGATTATCATTTTTTTCAATGTTGAGGGGATTTAAAATGCTTCTAGGGTGATCACTATTGGTCAATGGATTCAAGATAAGGACATCAACCAAAACTTTATTTATCTTCAAGAGATCAAGATCATTTGAGAAGATGCGACAACTAATGGTAGTTCAAGATTGGGGATGAGATGCTTTGTATCTCCAACACCAAGGCACTACTACTAAAATAAACCTTAAAAATTTTGCATCTAGATATGTACCACCTCTTCAATGGAATCTTGTACATAAAGAGGAGAATGATGTGTCAATCCATAGTGCTGGTTCTAGTGAACAATCTTGGATGAATGAAGACACCCAACTATGGATTTGCAAGGAAGCAAAACAAGAGGAGGAATTATTACAATCTTGGCAAGTAGGCCAAAAGAGCTACAAACTTATAGAAGACCTAGCCTACATGCCACAAATATTTCTTGATGAAACATTTGAGCCATATGGATGCACACAAGTATTAGCCACACTAGATGTGTGTGCAAGAGAAAATAGCGAATGAACATCCCATGTTGTACACTGCAAAGTTTGGTTAGAAAGTGTGGGAACTACTCGTGTCTCAGTCCATCAAGATTTTGAAGATGCAGTTGTGCAAGTCATGAAAGACGCGAAAATAAAAAGCAAGGATTTGGACAGAATAATGAAGCTATTCAATTTATTGTATGGAATTATGAAAATGCAAGCTTGTCGATACATAAAGAAGACTAACCAGAAGGATCCGGACCAAGATTTGAACTTTAAAGCTAGCACTTTCAATTATACTCAAGTAGAATTTGAAGCGACATATCCTATCTATAAAAGAAAATTTTTGGAAATGAATCCTACACTACGGGTGCATTGGCAAAATGCACCATATTATTACAAGTTAAACCTTCATTTTTCTTGGTACCAAGACGTCACCCATGGCCATAATTTTGGGAAGCACAGGCTAATGGCACAGTCAATAAATAAAGGCTCAATTTTCCCCTATTATTGAGCCTACCGCATAATTATTTACCAGCCAAAGAGTATATGGTAAAAAAAATCAAATTTTGGCTATCTTGACATGCACATGTACTAGATCTTGCCATGAAGCTCACAAATAAAATACTCAACATGCTTCTTACTATACTTAAAGTGTTCAAACATGTAGAGTTTACCTTTTTGAACTTCGTCCACATTAAGAAAGGCACAAACACCTTAAATTTCGATTTTTCAATTACTCCAAGTCCATTAACTATCATGATCTATTATTCATGCCTCATGTTCTTAACAAGTCCATACTTATAGACATTCGAAGAGGCATTTTTTACAAGTTTTTTTGAAATAGACGCAAAAACATTTTTGAAAATGTCATCAAATCTAAATACAAGATTGGTAGCATATGAGCTAAGTTTTTTGTCGATCACCGTCAAGCTCCATAGGATGGAGTTAAATCAGCCCAATGGAAGAAGTTCTTGCTCATAGCGGCTAACCACTCAACCAAATAGAAAAGAAAGTCTGCCAAACATACACACATCACGATCAAAATCTTGTTGGGGATGATAGAGTTCAAGAGGAGGAACGTGTGGAGGGAGAAAGCAATCAAAAATTAAGAAGAAGAAAATCAAAGAAAAAGATTATTCATTAAAAACACTACTCTCTGCCCAAAGCCCCACAGGGACACACATCAAGTTCAAATGAGACACAGGGAAGAGAAAAGATACAAGACGAAGAAATTCAACAAGTCCTAGAAAGTGCAAGAAGACAAAACAAAATCGAATGCATGCTAGGTACAACTACTAGTTGTGTCCAAGGGAAAGAAAGATACGAGTTGAAAGAATGCAATAGTTCCTGAAGGATGTAAACAAAGAATTATAACTGGACCTTTGAAGCATCACCCTCACAACTCGAGATGCCATGGTTATCGACGGACGCATGCATGGAAACCAAAATTAATGCAAAAAACCTAGTGTATGAATAAAAGAAATATGAAGGGAAAGACAAAAGCATTGGATTGAGGCTTGGATAAGGTAACAAATTTCCCCTGAGTCTTGAAGGCTTCCTCTTGCATGTGGTTAAAAGAAATATACACAGGGAAATTACAGCATTAGGTCGGACAAGAACAAGTGGGAAAGAGGTGAGACAATTGGTCCATCTCTAGCCACCAACTGCATGTCAAGAGAACCTATAGAAGCTTGTCAAGCGATGACAGAGACTAAGAGGGGGAGAGTGTTGTAGAGGATTGAAGAAAAGAAAGTAGAAAAAAGAACTAAAGAAAAGAAGGCCCCAAGATTTTCAATAACTGGCCCATTTTATTTTTTGCAAAATCTTTAGTAAAACATAGAGAAGCCTTGTAATTGCTCTAGAGGAGTCCTCTAGATGCATGATCCCTGAAGAATGTAGCATTACCCTTGTACAATAGTAGGAACTTAATTATTTATAGAGAAAGTGTCGATCTCTTATGTGAAAGGACCAGATTTAGGGAACATGTATACAAGTCACTTGTGACTCCTTTGTAGAGACTTTTTGCCATTGTGAAAAACTAACTTTGTAGAATTTCAAAGTTGCTTCTTCTTGTTTGTGTATCTTCTTCTCCTTGAGCTTTTATGTGTGTGTGAGGTGTGGAATGTGATGCCTAGAGGTGTTTTCTACCCCTTCCCCATCTCTTTTTGTTGTATTGTTGTGTGTGTGAAGTGTAGGAAAGATAAAATCAAGAGTTGATGTTTCTTGCAACTCTAATTTTTTTATTATATCATCAAGTACAGAGATTCAATCGATTTGAAAGTACGACCATTGGATGCGCCTTCTTGCCATTGACCATATTCGAGTATTGGATTTGAGAGAAATTACTCGATTAGTGTTTGATACTACACCAAGTCCCGCGATACATTTTGTTGTGTAGGAGGTGTTGTGTGAGGTAGATTTAGCTTAACTAGCATGCATTACTTGTCCCAACCCTACATAACTATCATGTGAGCACATGTCTTCATACACTTGATTCAATCTAATTCATGGATTGATAATTTAATGAGTGTACCAATCCCACCATTATATGCACGTGCTTGCTGATAGAGATTTAGTCTCCTTTGTCACAAGTCCCTAAGACATCATGAGCTTAGGTACATAACTATGATAAGTGGAAATACAAATTTTGATACGTTTGTTACATGTCCAATAGTGTTAAGGAATCCATCTTAACTAGCTCTTATTAAACCAAGGGCTTTGATCCTCACACACACACATAGACTAGATACCATTCACAAAGATATTGTTGTCACGCTTTTTGTGCACAATATGAATAATCGGCCTATTTTTATAGTGTTTGAATGCTCAAATTGGAACTAGATTCACCTCTAGTGGTATCAATGGTACTCCTTTTCCTTTACATAAAAAGTAGCTCTTTTGGGCACCACCTCTAATGTTGGTCAACTAACTTGGAATCTTCTTCGTTTAAAATCATTTATGCTATCTAGTCTGAATAAAACAACAATGTGTTTGGAGACAAGATGAATACCAACTTCAATATTATTCACGGTCTAATCCTCCAACTTTGTTTTCAAGTAGAAGATTCCATTTGCTTGGAGATTTTGATCACATGTACAACAAAGAAATCAAATCTCTCCCTTGGAATAAGAAGAAGAAAGCTTGGTGTAGATAACACTAATTGATGGACAAAGAGGAAATGCTATCATGTATTGCCTCCAAATCGAATATAAGGATTTTGTACCTTTTTTAACAAAGCACTCTTTGAAGTAAAGTACAAGAAGAAAATACAAGAGCATTAGAGAGAATTACAAAGAAGGTTCAAGAACTTTTTGTCCCCCTCATTGCGGCCCCATTTACTTCTCAGCTTCTTGTTTTCAAAAACAAACATCTCATGGTGTATAACAGAAGGGGATTTCTTACAATTGAAAATTTCTCTACCTTAATTGTTGATGGATTTCTCAATCGACCAGCCTCTAAGAGATTTATCAAAGTTGAAAACACATCTTTCCTTCCATATTTTCTAGAGACACTCACTCCTAACAACATTTCACAAAGAAGAGTAGCAATTGATCGCTTTGCCTACTAACACTTGCTTCTAGTTAGCTTGGGACAGTAGATCTAGAGTCCAGCTATATGTTCGCCACACCAAAATGCTCTTTGCATAGGAAAGGAAGAGGTGGCCTAGGTCTTCCTTACCATGCTTGCAAAGTCAATCCTCCGAGCTAGTTCGATGTCCTTGAAGAAAATCCACCTCCTATCTTGGTTCTAGAGGTGCTTCCATGTGCCGATCCCTTTGTTCCATAACTTCCTAGCTCTTTAATGATTTGTAAGAGAAAATTCCTTTATACTATCTATGAAGACCCAAATAGAGTCATTATGTCTAATGCTACACGCCACTTCCAATCATTATTCATGCTACACTATGGCTTCATCTTGTTCCATCCCTTCCATAGGTAGCACACCATATTAGAACTATGGGAGTCATTGACAACAAAGAGAACAAGAGCATGAATAAGTCAACACCTTTTCAACCAAGAAGTATGATAAGAGCAAGAAAATCTTTGTTCCTAAATATCAACTTGGCCCATAAGGCATTTTCATTGTTCTAAGATTTTATCATCCATTTGGTTGTTGATTTGTTGCCCATATCTTCAATATCCAAAATGCCCAATCTATTCTACCTTTTTGTGAATCAGCTTGATCACACTGACATTAAGGCATCTTAGCAGCAGGCCATATCTCACAACCTCTTTACCAAACCAAGCAAAGTGGGATCACAATAAAATGCTTAAATGTCTTGAAAAACTCATTAGAGAGTTCATCGAGTCCCAAGATTTTCTCCCTTTAAGAAGAGAGTAAATCACATCTAGTATTTTTGTGCCAGCTATAGAAAATTCCAACACATGCATAATATTTTGCATAACCTTTTTACCTCTTATTCTCGAAATGGAAGTCATGCAATCCCCCCCTACTAGAAGAGAGTAGGGTAGACATCCCAAGGAGGTGGGTGAAGTGTTTGAAAATCAATGTGCAATTTTCTTCATCCTTCATGCATTCAATACCATTGTTGATGCTTTTCCTTAAGGAGTCTTCATATTTCTTTAGTCAATTTGTGCGATCTACCAACCCACCAGCCTTTAAAGTAGACCTGCATATTCTTCCTCCTAATTTCTTCTTCATATTGAATCATGTCTCCGATCTTCCGAAGACCAAGTTGAGGGTGAGTGTCCTTTGTTGACTTCAATTTTAGACACCATATCTTATAAATAAATTTCCTTCTCACATGGCGAATGTTATGAATTTCTTGTTGGGCCTTGAGCAAAATATTTTGAATCTACTTAACAATCACCATCCAACATTTGGCTAGTGAGGCATGGGAGCTAAAGCCCATGTTCTAGGCAACCGTGATTTCATGTTGAACCAAAGGGAGAGAGAGAAGCCCATCAGATCATGGGACCAAGGAGCTTTTCTATACCTAATGTAGGGCTTAATGGTAAGAATAATCCAATAGTGATCAAACACAACTAAGTCCAAGCATTGAGTGAGGCAAGGGCAGGAAATCTATCAATGATATCCTACGTTATGTAGTTTGTGACAAGTCTACCTCTGTGCAAATCCTCACCCAATTCGAGGTTAGATCGAGAAAATCCTTGATCGCCCTTGATTTCAACTAGGTCATGGTGGAGCTTTAATTGGTCCCATAAGTTCTCTAGCCCTTCATTAACACAACCTTTTTGTTCCCATCTATTAGACAAAGCTTCCACCATGATAAAACCACAACATAGGATGATCTACGAGAGTAAGGAATCCAATAATTAGAGAGTAACCAATCTCTGTGAGTCCTGGTTATGCACATAGATAAAAGCAATCATGAAGAAATGGGGGCCACCAAACATAGCAACAATCCACCAATGGTTTGGATCCTCCAATGTCTACACAAAGTAGGAGTTCCCAGAAAAAGTGAAGCCAATCATCGTGCCATCGCAACCTCTAGGGCGAGAGGTGGTGAACTAAATGCGTTGTGATGAGATTCTTTGAAGTCACTAGGATCATTTCATAATTACACATCTTGCCAAATTGGCATATAGATAAAGTGTGTTCAAGTTCGACTCCACAAGTTGTCAAAATTACATTTTCAAGGAGTATTAAAGGTCATTCTACATGACCATTTGCTAACTGTAGCTTCATTGTAGTTGGTCATAGAGCTGGTCTTCCCCATTTCTCCTAAATATGCTTGGTTGCTATTCCTACTCCAACTCCCTTACACTTCCTCTGACGTCCTCTTCTCATTGTATGTTATTATTAGGGCATGAAAGAAATTAGATTTTTTCTCATATTCCCCCACACAATTAGGAAGTGTAGTTAGAATAATTGTTTCCTCTCTTTCGTGATCCATATTGGATAATTCTTTAGAGTCTTCTTCCTGCTTCATTCTAGACAGGTTCCTAGAAGTGTCCAATTCCTCAAAGGGAGGGACATCCTCCTCAATTTTCTTCCATCTTTCTTCTTGCACCTTGGCCCACAAATCTTGTGGCCAATTTTCTTCCACTCTAGGAATCATCACGTTTCTATCTATGTTCTGAAACCTAAGTATTCTTCACTTTCCTTAGTTTGTTCAGGTTTCCTCTATTATGATTTATGATTTTCTAAACATCCGTGGAACATTTCCTTGGGGATTCTCATTTTTGGGAGGTTTGGTGTTGATTGTTCTAGCATGGACTGATCAATTTCAATTAATTTTTTACATATTTCAACCCTTTCCTTTTTGATGTCTCCTCTTGGATAAGTTCTATCATACTACTCTAGACTAGGTCCTGTCTCTATTCTAGATTGATATGTTTTTAGCCACATTTTCAAATCTTCAAGCATAGGATTCGCTAGAACTGATCCTACCTCCTCCAACATGTGATTCTTCTTCACGACATTCATGTCTTGATTGGTTGGTTCACTATTTTCAAGTTCGATATCTTTTGCAAACTTTTCTTTCTCTTCAACCATCTTCTTACACCACTTGCTTTTTTTCTTTTCTCGTCTACGCTTTCCACCTTCATTTTTTTTTCATTCTTGAGGTGTCTACTAGTCCTTCTGAGTCTTCTATTATTTGGGGTGAAGATCCTATCTTATTCCTGCTCTTGCGATTATCTGCTTTCTGATTTTCCATGGTTTCCTTTGCTTTAGCCCTAGTAATGTCCTTCAGTCGGATGGTATACTCTTTGTCACTTCTAGAGGACCCTATTACCTCGATCACATTAATTTGGGTAGTAGATAAAGCTTTCTTAGGGTTTTTAGGGAAATCTTTGCACAAATGTCCCTTTCCATAATCATTGCAATACCCTTACCACACTCATGGGGTTACTGGCTGGTATGGCATTGTGCATTCCCTAATGAAGTGATCTCCTCCACATCTATAGCAAGGTCCCCTAGGTGCAGGTGGTCTTGTTGTAGGTCTATATGGAGCTTGAGATCTAGGAGCTGTATACATGAGGTTGGCATATTCTGACCCATTGAAGTTTCCATAACCATCATATTCATAGTATTGCTGCTCATAAGAGAATTCATACTCTATGGAGCTCGAGCATAAGAGTAAATACTCTCCATAGCTTTGGTCATATCCTAAATTTAGGTTTTTTGTACTCATCAATGGTGACACAGGCACTATGGCTCTCTCCAAAGTTTTAGGCTGTGCGTATTTAATAGCTACAACATTTTTTGGATGTGGTGGATACTATCTTAGCACAGGTTGAGGTTGTGGGTACTGAGGATGTTCGTATTGTCTGGGTGTCATGGGTTGTCCTTCATATGGAGCATATCTCAGAACCTCTTTAGCTTGATCTCTTGGGGGATATCCATATGGTCTATACTGAGGTGGTGGGAATGGTCTTGAATGTCAGTTGTAAGGGCAATTTTCATTGTTGTGATTCATATACTTCTGTTCAATGTGACAATATAGACTAGATCCTTAGGCTTGTTGCGTATTGTATTGGTATGGTTGTGAGGGAACCAGTCCTCCTCTTGCACATGCATGAGATGGATGACCACCTTCACTATGTACACATGTTTTTAGCATTGGCAAGTCTGTTAGTTCTTCTACATTATTGGTTTGTGAAGTTGCATTATTAGGTGTGTCTTCAGACTTGGTGGGGGTTTGTGGAATCTTCAAATTGTCGGCAAGATTATCCTCCAAGTCTATGCATTCCCTTAGACATGCACTCAATGTCTGTAATCATTTCACATAGACTAGGGTTCTTAAATTTCCATTAGCTAGACCATCCTGAAACAAAGATATCATTTTTTGCTGGGTAGGTCTCTCTATTATAGGACATCGATCAACATATTGATTGAATCTCTTGGCTACTGACATCACAGATTCATTTGAAGCCTATTTGAAACTATAGGGAAGACAAGTTGTGTTTGATACCCCTCTTGGTGATTTCACCTATGAATTCCTCGAAGAATTGTGCTATATTCACAAAGCAATTGGGATCCAAGGGTTAAAACCAAGGCAAAGTAGTTCCTGTAAGAGTGAGACTGAAAGATTCATATTAGACAAAAAAGTCTTCAACTTGCTCAACATGCAACACTTTTGTAGACTCAGCCATGTGGTCACAAGGGTCTCGTGAACCATCAAACTGATTTCTTACACATTTGGCTGCTTGAATAGGTCTTATTCTTCTTCCTACTTCAAGAGGTCTAGGCATAACTAGAATCATAGGATGCACAACTTGTCCTCTGCCTTGTGGGGGTCTTAAAGGAAAGGGTGGTCGGCTCATTGGCTCGCTTCTCGGATACGTGGGAGGCATGGTGTTGGTATCTGGCATGGTGATTTGGACATGTGTTCATATTGGCACACTTTGCTAGCTTGATTGACGTCTAAAAGGATTTTCCTAAAAGATTGTGTTGCTGTCCATGTGGGTTTTGAGGTGGTTGCTTGATCTCTAGGAGGGAATACTAGCAAATCCAAGTATTGTAGTCCCAATTTCTCCAAATCATTGACTTCCCAATACCCTCTCTTGTTGTGATCTAGATAGGTGACTCTAGAAGAGTCTTCAGGATCATGAAGTTCAAAAATGGTGGTAGGATTGATGCCTTCTCCTCTTATGGGTGAAGTGGATTGCAAAAATTTGTTAGTTCCAACTAATACATAGATGTCAATCAAATAATCATCCCGAGGGATTTTATCCCATCTCCAAATATTTACTACTATAGATCTGCCTCTTGGAGTGTATTTTGCTTCCTTATTATCTATTTCAGTAGAGTGACTAGGGTATTCCATTTCTCCTCTTTCATACCAATCATGAGTTATTTAAATAAAAATAATCAAGTGTACACTGAGAATGATGCTTAGCAAGTTGGAAGACTAGCCCGACATTTTTGGGTTGCTACAGTATGCAGACCAGTGAGCAGAGATGTAAAAGTATCTCGAGATTGAAAAAAGCAATGACAATGAAACTTTGTAGCTATGAAATAGACAATATGCTAACCCTATAGCATTTTAAATCATATCAAAGGATCAAGTATGCACTGAGAACAAGCTCTAAGAAGTTCACTGTTCTGAGATGATCATAGCAGAGAAGTGAAGTAGAAATATGATCAATGTATATGCATTAAATCACATAGAAATACAATGACATTGGCAATGTATAATTGCAAAATGTAAGGGTGGTGAAGTGGCTATAGAATGAGCTCACTAATCATACAAATGTCTCTCAATTGATCTCCAAATCGGGCTACATCCCATGCGAGATTTTGATCCATTTTTATAGCTAGAGTTGGAGCCAACTTTTGAATCTAAATTCAAGCTTTACCAAAAAGTGAGTCCTAAACTTTAGGACTTATTTTCTCATCAATAAACTACCAAGAATTCAAGATTTGATTCCTCCTAACTCCATATGGGGTTAGTGCAATTAACATATGCACTTTTACAAGGATAAAAGTAAATTGACTTTTAGAAGGGAGTAGTCATATGTGACTATATGAAATAAATAATGGTTCTCCAAGTATGTAGGCTTGGGCTCATTTCCACCAACACACGATACACAATACAAGCATGGATGATACACGATACAAGCTTGACTCGTGATACATGATACTTGGGAGTATTGGCAATACACGATATCAAGGGATCACGATACTCAACTAGACGATACACGATACATATCCAAGATTGGCAACACATGATACTTGAGGTACTAGAGATACACGATACTTGGAGTGACGATACTCAACTAGATTGTGTATCATGATACATGCTAGGATTAAGGTATCGGTGATACACAATACTTGCCAAGTATCATGATACACATGAATTTGGTATCATGATACCAAACTCAACCGTCCATGATACTTGAAATTTTATAAGTCCTTATTATTATTTTTTTGTATCTATGTGCTCCTATGCTCTCCTTGTCATCGCTATGTGCCTGTAGCTAGCTAACTCTTTCAAAATCTCCCTAAACAAACCTCATGATACTCGAGGGGTGTCATGCTACCCCGTGTAAGTGATCAAACACAATTTTGGTTTTTCTAGAGTGTAGTGCTCACCTCTAGGAGTGTTCCCTTAAGTTCTTGCTGCTAGATACTCGCTACACTCCATGTTCTAGATGATATAAGATCTGGGATACTAGCCATTCTAAGCTCTCCATGATACTTGCTAAAAAACAAGTGACTGAGAATGTGGTGAAATTTTGCTTTTTAGTCTTTGGCTGTGATCAGAGACTCGACAAAAATAGAAAAATTTTTGTGATTTTTTTTTGGGATTAAATTCTTTTTCTCTTTTACTTTTTAACCCTAGCTCCTTCACTCGATCTAATCCAAAAAAATTTTCACACACACAACGAGTGTATGAAGTAACAAGTGCAAGAGAAATATGACTTGCCAAGCTACTGAGATCACTTCCTCATGCTCACTACCTTCACAACTACACTTTCAACCATCACGTAGGCACCTTGATTGCAGTCAAATCCTTGACAATGGTGCCAAAAATGTGTGTACCTAAGCTCATGATGTCTTAGGGAATGTGACAAAGGAGACTAAATCTCTATCATCAAGCAAGTGCATATAGTGGTGGGATTGATACACTCATTAAATGATCAAATCCATGAATTAAACCAAATCAAGTGCATGAAGACGTGCTCACATGATAGTTATGTAGGGTTGGGACAAGTAGTGCATGCAAAGTAAGCTAAATCTACCTCACAAAATGCCTCCTACACACTAGCATGTATCACGATCGCTGGTGCAATAGCAGACACTAATCGAGTGATTTTGTTTAGCTCGGATAACCAAATATGATCAATACAAAGGTTATTTTGAAGCTCTCAAGAAGACGCATCAAATGGTCATAGTCTCAACTTGATCGTATCTATATGCTTCATGCTATGATTAGAAAATAGAGTGGCATGAAACACCAACTCTTGCTTTTATATTTCCTACACTTCACACACACACAGACACACCAATACAACAAAAAAAGATGGGGAAAGGTAGAAAACACCTCTAGGCACACATTCCACACCTCACACACATATACAAGCTCAAGGAGAAGAAGATACCCAGAGAAGAAGAAGCAATTTTGAAATTCTATTAAAGTTACTTCTTCACAATGGTAAAAAGTCTGTACAAAAGAGTCACAAGTGAATTATATACATGTGCCATAAATTTGGTCCTTTCACATAAGATACCAACACTTTCTCTATAAATCACTAAGTTCCTACTATTTTACAAGGTTATTGTTACATTCTTCATGGATCATGCATCTAGAGGACTCCTCTAGAGCAATTACAAGGATTCACCATGTTTTACTAAGGATTTTGTGAAAAATAAAATGGGCCATTTATTGAAAATTTTGGGGCCTGCTTTTCTTTACTTCTTTTTTCTACTTCCTTGTCTTCAATCCTCTACAACAATAATTCCAAATGACTTGTCAAAGTTTTTCAAGTTTCCTATTGATTTGGCAAAAAAGTAAAAACTATAAGTTATGATAAATTTTCACTAATTTGTAGGGTTTTTGGATTCATAAACAATAGGCGATTCTTTTTGGGCAATTTCTTTGATAACTTTGTAAGCCCAATGGATGAATACAAAATCCATCATTTGAAAGTCAAAGATGTGAAGCCTCTCATCCATGATGGAAGAAAATTGTATAGTGAAGGGGCATAGTGCCCTTGAGATCCCCCATATCCCACAAAGTGAGGGTAGGATTTCCTAAAGGTGCAATAATGGTGAGAGTCAAGCCTCGATAGGCAACCCTTGTGGGGTTGTTGTTGTGCCATTCTTAATCATCACAGCCCAAGAGTTAGAGAAGGAATGAGCATGATGAGCCATTATGTGGCAACCTTCTTTGCAATCCTTTTGAGGTCGATAAGCCTTAGTCCATCTTCAAGCTTGGGATGACAACACGTTGAATAGCTTTCGTTTGGGAACATTTTATAGTATTCCTTTATCCCATATGAAGTTAAGCAGAATCGATTTAACTTCGTAGGCTTAGGTGCCTACAACTTTAATAGAAAAGAAGTGGTGAAAGAATGTAACCTTGCTTGATTGAGTTTTTTTCATGTGCTTTCGATTAGAAAGGAATGAAAATTATAGAAGACTCCAAGGGGGCCAAACACGAACAAAGGAACAAACCAAAACATTGTCTATTGAGAGGCCTTGACATAGAGGGGCTTAATTGCAAGAGGGGGAAAAAGCTAAACACCCAACAAAAATTAATGCTTAACAAGGGGGTTAACAAAATACAACCTCTGGAACTTTTTTAATCATCATACAAATGACCTTTGCAAAATCATATACATCTTGTGAGTGATACGAGTAATCTTCTTAAAGCGCCAATTGGGGTGGGGGGTCAGAGATCCATAAAGACTTTAAAAATACTTTCTATGTAAGTCCCGACACATATCCAATTGCAAGTTGTAAAAATTGATTTCGAGCCAATCTTTTCCGTTTTGCTATGAATTTAAGGCTACTTCGCTAATATAACGATTCCAATTAGCAAATTTTCGATTTGGAGCCTTTGCAAAGACCTTCAAAATAGGTGGTCTAATGCAATCCACAAAAGTATCCATCTTCCTAAGTGGCATCCTTGAAAATAGGTGGTCTAATGCAATCCACAAAAGTATCCATCTTCCTAAGTGGCATCCTTGAAAATGAAGGCATTTCTATTACTCCAAATAACCTACAA
Source organism: Ceratopteris richardii (assembly GCA_020310875.1). Taxonomy (NCBI): domain Eukaryota; kingdom Viridiplantae; phylum Streptophyta; class Polypodiopsida; order Polypodiales; family Pteridaceae; genus Ceratopteris; species Ceratopteris richardii. The sequence goes on from CM035406.1 coordinate 118,733,634, forward strand.
AATTTTAGAGTGAATCCATTAAAAAAACCTACAAATTAACTTCCAAATAACCTACAAATTAACTTCCATGCGGTAGGGAGGAGTCAGGATGTGTTCCAAAAAGTGCCGCATCCAGTACACAACATACTCATACACCTTTAACTTGTGAAATCCATGAAGAATATACCTCTACCTAGTTGCAATCAGAAGCAATAAGCACATGAGATGGATACATATCTCGTCTAGCTTCCTTGTATTCACTTACCAACTTCTTTAGTGATCCAAGTATGAACACTCAAAGATCTGTGAAAATGATCAACCACAATAAAATAGACCACGATCAAATGCACGGTGATAAAATCAACCAGAAATCTTGGACGATCATGATAAAGTAATGGGAAATGATGATCATGATAAAATCATGGGTGATCTCGATAAAAAATTATGGGCATAAAATCTTACGCAATCACGATGAAATCATGGATGATCACAATAAAATCATGGGTGATAAAATCTACCATGATAAAATCCTCTCAACTAATTGTTGTATGGGGCTGGTTATATGTCCATCTTCATTCTTTACTATGCTTACTTGTGAGATGGTTTCTTTTGAAGGTGTTTCATTTGGTATTTTTTTCATGACATGCACCTATTTGGGTTAGCCTTAATTCTCTTTTTATAATTCTATTAGTTGCTTCTTTTAGAGCATTCCAATCATTTGTGACAACATCCTCAAGAAATATTAATAGTTCAACTTTTTTTAGAATTGGCCGATTGCAAATACAAATTTACCTTTCATTTAGTAAGAGCTTCTTTTTGAAAGGTAGAAAGTTGGGGAAACTTATCTTCAAACTCATGTAACAAATCGGCAATTTCAAGACGTTTGTTTGACTCTACAATCGAAGATATGAAAGAGGATTTGTTGGAGTTTGAGTTCTGTGGAAGCATGCAAACAACACAAGGATGAAGAAGAAGCTTGGAGCACAACACACAATGTGGAAGCATGCAAACAACACAAGGATGAAGAAGAAGCTTGGAGCACAACACACAATACTGAATGTATTACCAAGAGAACGTACAAAGATAAGTAACCCATTAGGACTATAGGCATATATACAAACCGGGGGAAAGAGGGGAAAAAGTGCCTCGATGGTCCTAGTGTGTTGACATCTAGCACTCATATATAAGGAAGTGCCAAGCTATATGGAATCAATCCATAAAAGGAAGTAAGCCCAAAGTTTTGCAGAAAGCTTCAAACTTCTCCCTAGGCAGAACCTTTGTGAAAAGGTCTGCAATGTTCTCTTGTGTGGGCACATATGCCAAATTGATCTCTCCAACGGAGAACCTCTCCCCGACATAATGATAGTGCACCTCAATATGCTTAGTGCGAGCATGGAACATAGGGTTCCTTGCAACTGCCAATGCTTATTTTACATGCTGACAGATTTTCAGCCATAACGAAAAACCTTTTGAAGCACATAAACACTTCAGAATTTGCTTTCAATGGATATACCTATGCATTCTTGGAAAATAACTGATGAAAGTCACGAAGTAAAGATAGTTCGCAAAAGAAGATGTCTGCATAGGACCACAAACATCACTATCAACAAGTTGCAATTTTTTAGTAGCTCAAACTGAACCATCTTTTGGGAAGGAGGAATGCTGCATTTTGCCCAAAATACAACCTTCACATGCATGTTTATTGGGTACCTCAAGTTTGGGCAAAGAGGACACCATTTTAGATTTCTATAGGCATAGCAAACTAGCAAAATTTAGATGACCAAAGCATGCATGCCAAAGCTTTGAATCTAAAATAGCCTAAGAATCTTGAACTGGACATGCTGAGTCATTCACAGATTTTGCATAATCTATGAGCTTATACAGCCCATGACATAAAATGCCACAAGCAATAATGATGTCACCATTTGACAGATCATGAAGTAAACATCTTTCATCAACAAATTTCATGACCACGCCAATATTAGCTAATGTTGAAACTGATTACAAATTTTTCTTGATCCTTGGCACAAATAAAGCATGTGGCAATGTAAGGGAACTCCCATCAGCAATAGTCAAAATGATCTTACCAACTCCCATCACAAGATAAGAGGAGTCGTTGGTGCATGTGACAATATTCTCTATAGGGGCAAGATCAAAAGAAGTCAAGAAACTATGCTTTGATGTAATATGTTTTGGTGCCCCACTATCAAAGTACCAACCATTTGAGTCTACTGCAGACATACATTGTTCATGAGAAGATGTCAAAACTGCAAACAATAGTAAATGCCCATTCTTCATTCTGCGCAAGATTAGCAAACTCTCTTTTTGATGTAGAGGCCTCTGCAATAACCATTCCAGCCTCTTTCTTCTTTGCCTGTTTTGTAACCAGTTTTGGACAACTCTTTATGACATGATCATTTGCTTTATAGTATTTGCAATTTTTTTTTTGTTTTCTTCTCGTCTCTGTCATTCTTCTTTGATTGTGTAGAATTAGGAGATTTCTACTTACTAGTAGAAGTGCTCCATTTACCTTTGCCCTTCTGACTAGCCAGGAAAACTTGATTTGCAACACGCATAATGGACTTGTTTTGCCTAGACCGATCTTCCTGCAATAGAATAGAGACTAACTCCTCAAATGTTAAGGCATTGGGATTTCCCTTCATCATCAATGGAAGAGTAGAAGCAAAACTCTGATATGAATGTAGAAGACCATTTAGAATGGTCGGCATAAGTGTGATCTCCATCATCATTTGCTCTCATTCTGTAAACCACTTGTCTTTTTCTGCTATCATGGAGTTATATTTATTATGGAATTCTTCAAGCTTCATCGCACTCCATGACAACCCTCTAGCCAGATCGCCGAGTATTTCTATTCTAATAGTTTCATCATTATACATCCAAGGATAAATAACATCTGTGCACCAAAGTGGGGGTAACTTCACCCTTCCTTCCTTAGTCTTCCACTTATCTACTAGTTCGTACGCCTGAAAAGTATGTAACACCGGAATCTTACTTGAAGAGCTTCTAGAATGATCTCCTTGTTCCTCTTGTAGTTTCGGATGTTTCTCCTCCTCGGCAACTCTTTTTTCCCTTTCTTCCCCTTCTCTTCTCCTTGATTCTTCTTCCTCTTGTTATGGTCGTCTCTCTTCTTCCTCTTGGTTTCGTGCTGCCTCTTCCTCTCTTTCCTTGCTCTCTACTTCTTCCCTTGTTTTCCTCTCTGTTTCTTCCTTTGCTTTTCTCTTTGCTTATCTCCATTGATTCTCCACCACCCATCACCTCTTGGACTCCTCCTCTTCATCAATCTCTATCTCCATCTGATCTTGAGAAGCGTTACCTCCTGATTTCTGCTTTGCTGCCCTTTTCTTCATAATTTGTAAAAATATCTTACCCGAGCATATTATCAATCCACTTTATGTTGCGTTTTGCTACCCCATCCCATCGTGGTCATCATATATTGAGCGTATTGGTTGCCAAGAGACTAACAATACCCCAATTTATAGGTTCAGGAATGGGGATTTATGAATATACAATACTCTTAAACATGCGTTTCTATTCCACACCGCTTAGAATAACTTTGATTGTAAACAGAGACAATTCATGATAAACAATTTACACAAAATCATAGTTCCACACAGTAAATAACTTCTTGATTTCAGAATATGAATGTGGTTACATTACAATTCATCTCTACAATCAGACATCAGAAAATACAGACTTCACCCTCTTCGTATCTGCATATCTGCATACTTCGTATCCGCCACTTCCGGGATCTCTTCATAAGATATGACACCGTACTTCTTCATAAGGGTAAGGGCTTTGCACCGTTCCGAACTTCTGAAATATAGAATAATTATAATCAACAATCACTAGAAACTCTTAGCGTCTTCGTAAATCTCCATTCAATTACATTCGAAATAAGAATTTTGATTACAAGGAAAGTGGTCGTCCACATCGGCTGCTAACAATGGTATGATATTTGAAAGTCTCTCTCTATTGACTGGTGATTTTGGAAAGTCAATAAAACAAAGATCTATAGAAAAAAACTATGAAAGCACAGAGTGTCATAGTGGAATGTAAAAATTGAGAAGTGTAAGCAATGTCTATTTATGATAAATCAATATGCTGTATTTGATAGATATATTTTCTGTGATGTCTATCTATTACGAAAGTTCTCTGTATTCTGTGAAATGGCAATGTTCAGAATGTTATAATTAGTGATAATCAATTAAGGAACATAAAAACATGTTATGATTGTAGTGTCACAATCATAATTCACGTTCCAGTACCCTACTGTGTACCTGAGAACTGACTTAGGGACTTGTGGAGAAAGAGACTATACCTCAATCCCCCTCAAGTGCATATAGTGGGGATTCACGCTTTATTTATCAATCCGATGAGTATCAAAACCTAGCCAAGTGTATGAAGATATGTATTCAAATGATGATCAATGAAAATGAGTTACTCAAAGAGTGCAAGCAGGGCAAAGACTAATCCAAACAAGGTTCAACTGACAGTCATGGTGTCGCGATACTTGGAACAGCAGCCAAAAGTAAATTGAGTTTTTCTCCTAGCTCCGAACTCCGAATATAGCAAATAGCATATGCGTTTCGAAGCTCTCAAGAAGACGCATCCAATAGTGGTACTTTCACTCAAGTCTGACACTTCTACTTCAAGTTATGAGCAAAATACTGAGTCAAGGGAATGACCTTCCTACACTTCAGCACTTCCTACACTTCACACACACCTTAGCCACAACAAACAAACACTTTCATGGATAGACAACACTTCCTAACACTCTTTTCAAGCATCACACATGCACACAAGCTCACAAAGAAGATGATACAGAGAGGAGAAGATACAAATTCGAATTTCTGTGCTCTTGATTCTCACAATGACAAAAAGTCTTTATAAAGAGTCACAAATTGACTTATATACATGTGCCCTAAAAATGGTCCTTTCACACAAGAGACCGGCACTTTATTCACTAAAAGGCTAATTTCCTACTAATTTACATGGATAAGCTACTAATCTTCTGTGGGGATGCATCTAGAGGACTCCTCTAGTGCATTTACAATGGGAATGATGTTATAAGAATGGTTATAATACTATCCAAAACGGAAAAATTTTGGGGCCCATCTTTTTCTCTGCCTTGTGCTCTCTTTGCTCTGCAACACTCTCCCCCTCTTTGTCTCTGTCGTCCCTTGACATACTTTACTTCTTGTCTTTAGTTTGTTTAAGAGGTCTGAATACACGCACCCAATGGTCGAAGCGGCAACAAGGACTGTCAGACAACTGGTTATCTTATCCGAGGTATGTCCTTTGCTTCTGTTTGCCCCTTGGTATTCCTTATATCACATATCTGGGTTGCTGCATTCAGTTGGGCTGCCACGCACGCCACCAGTGACCTCTTTCTAGCTTTTGGTCCTCTGATTTGTCCTGGTTGCACACATCTGACCCTATTGTATTGCTTTGTGCCTGTTTACTTTCTTTTCATCTCACGCTGTCAGCGGAAGGATTAGTAGCTGCCAATTATCTTCTTGCACTTCCTGGATACTTTCCCGGCCTTGGTTCCTCCTTCCACCTACGTGCTTTTTCCTTGATATGTGCCCCTGCGGGGCTCTCTGCAGAGATGGGTGTTGCGAAACTGCGGGGCTTCCTGCAGAGATGTGTCTTCAAATATTATCGTTTAATGAAGCTTCTTTCTTTGTCTTCTTCTTTTCTTCTTTTTGCTTGATTCTCCCTCAACATTGCCCCCTCCTGAACTCTGTCGTCCCCGACAGGCTTTGAGAGTCGATGGGAGTATGTTCTATACAATTTTTGCTCTGTTTCATTAAGCAGATTGGCTTCACGTATCATTAGCTGCTTCCACTGTTCTGCTTTTACACCGTCATGTGGTGGTTGTCTATGATCGGCAAAGAAGCTTAGCTCATATGCCACTAATCTGGCATTTAGGTTGGATGACATCTTTAAAAAGATCTCTGAATCAATTTCAAAAAACCCTGTGAAAAACGCTTCTTCGAACGTTTGCATATAGGTACTCGTAAAAAACATCAATCTAGAATAATATGCCATTATTGTTGGTCGGCTAGGCATAACAGACAAGTCAAAAACAAGAATATCTGTGCCTTGATTAATGCCAATGAAGTTAAAAAATGTATATGCCGTGTGTTTAAAAACCTTTAATACTGTAAGAATCATGCTGAGTATTTTATTGGTCATCTTGATAGTTAAATCAGGTACTGTTGCATAATTTTGCAGCCAAAATTCAATGGTTTTGATCATGTAATCCTCCATAGGTAGGTAGTTATGTGGTGGACTTGGAAGTAATGGATAGTTTAGCCACTGTTTATTGATAGCACCATTCTTTTGCATTTCCAAAAATGCTCTGGCTTCTCTTCGTCGTGGTGTTGGACAAAAAGAAGGATTTACCTGTAATAAATATGGTGTTGCTTGCTAGTGCACCCACAATGTAGGATGTTTCTCCAAAAAATTTTTCCTCCAAACAGGCTGTGCTGCTTCAAATTCTTCTTGAGCATAGTTGAACGTGTCATTGTTGACCTGTAGCTGTTCGTCTGGATTTTTTTGTGTGATCTTCTTGATGTATTGTCTTGTTTTCTCTTTCAACAATCCATACGGAATGTTGAAAGGCTTCATGATCGTCTCCAAGTCTTTACCTTTAATCTTTGCTTCTTTCATAGCTTTGATGACTTCATTTTCAAAATTTTCAGTCAACCGGGACGCCAATAGTGCCCATTCCTTCTGACTTATTTCTGCAGTATATGGCATTGGATGATCATCATTTGGCTCCACCATCTGCTCTTTTATTGGAGAATTATAGATCGGGGGAGATAGAGTACATACCTCTACCTCATTAGTAGGATTTTCTTGTCTTGGCTCTACTGGTGTCCCGATTGGTGCTTTTTCTTCTGCTTTGGTCTCTAATTGGGCTAAGCGCTCAGTATTCTCTTTTACTTCTTGCATTGCTGCCCATAGTGCTTCCTTGGTAGCTAGTAACTCGTTACCAATCTCTGCTACATGATCCATATTTTCACTATAACTCGCTGCAAGTTTTCCATGGGCTGTATTCAACTGCTTTTTTAGCTCATATGTTTCTTGAGTGTACTTACGTTCCCATTCTTCTCTCAATGCTTGCTCTTGTTTCAGCAAATCTGCATATTTCTCAATTTGAGCGCTTACTTCTTTTTGGTCAATATCTGTTGTCTCTTGTTTTTCTATAGGTTGGTCATATAGCAATGACTTCATCAGTTCTTTATTTCTGACTTCGACTTGATTAATCTCTGTCCAATCTTCATTGTGCGTTTTGCTTCTTATGTCAGTGTCCAAGGTATCTTTCTCGGGGCTAAATTCTTCATTGGAACTCGAATCTTCCAAGCCCAATTCTTCGTATCTGGCCACTTGTTCAGGGGTCTGTTCTTTATCTTTCATTCTCCTTTCTTTGCTGGCCTGCCTGTAATGGTGACCTTGGATATTCAAATTTACTTGCCCCCGCGTATACTGATATGTTTCTTCTAGGGCAGCGGAGAGATCTCTCTTGGTGATAGGCTGCTGCATCAAGGAAATCTTTGGCAGTGTATGGGTCCTTTTTGAAGTGGGTGTCTCCTGAGCTTCTTCCTCTCTTAGTCGTTTAGCGCCCCTCATGGGTTTCTTTGAACTTGTGCTTACTTCTTCAATAGAGATGGCTGCTTTCTTTTTCTTTGGAACCGTCGCTGACTTGGCATATTTGGCTAACTCTGCATAGGTTGGAATCTCACGCAAGCAGTTCTTCATAACTAGTGCCTCATAAATAAGTAGGGTCAAGGCCGAACTACCATTCGGAAACTTTTTCTGACCCCACTTCTTCTTTGCTTCAAATAGACGTTCTTGAACATAGGGAGTCATATTTACTTGATTTCCGACTTGCCTCATAGCATGTGACAGCAGTTGCACCACGATCTTTTGAGGTGCTGTATATCTATGCATGCTTGGAAAACAAAAGTGCTGGTGCACTAAGCGAACATCATCTTCAATGTCAGTTCTGTTGATGTCCAAAAAGGATCTCTTTTTCGGATCATGACATTTATCTTTGACATTCGTGATTCCCTCTTGATTCCATCCGAAAGCTCTGTTCATTAGCTCGTGAGTAAATTGAATGGTTTTCCATGCGCCCACTTTATCCAGTTTTCTTGCCTATGGGACTGATATCTTATTCGATGCAGGCTGAAGTGTATTCATCACTTGCGTTCATCTCTGGAAATCTGGTAGATAAATAGGTAATCTGAGAAATGCATCCATTCCTGCTTGTGTCCAGACATCTGTCATGCGCGGTAATCCTTGTATGATAGTCTTGAAATTTTGCGACATGATGGGAAAGTAGTGATCCCTGTCCATGATTTTGATAGTGGCCATGAAAATGAGATCCGATACTGATTGGTCATCCAGAAACCAATGGCCTCTTGCTTTTGTTATTGATTCCAATGGAAGAAGTTGGACCTCTTCCTCTTGTGTAGCTTCAGAATTAGTAGATGACATCTGCACTCAATATAGAGTATGAATTAGTGGCAAGATAGTATCAAAAATCCTCCTTCAGTTGTCTTCCATAAGATTGGTATTGCTCCGGGTGAATGGTGTTGTCCCTTCCCCGTGGGTGTGAGAAAGGTAATACCTGGGATTTTTCCTATTTTTAGGTATTTTTATGTTTTTGTCTGAAAGAAAAATAGAAAAGTTAGTTCATAGCCGAAGCGGTTATTAATTTTTTTAGTAATTTTCTTTAGATTATATACAAGTGCTCTCCTATTTCCCAAGAGGGAAAATGTGCTTCACTATCCTGAAGTAGAAAAAGAAGGTGCCAAATGCTTGGCCTTGTAATGTGGCCCTATTATGCATACTTTGGATTCTGGTAGCTCCAAATGTGTGCAACTCGAATTACTCAGTAGATGCATACAGATTGTCCTGCCTGTCGGCATCCAAATCTACTTTACTCCATTGGGATAGATTGTACTCCTATCACTCCTAAAGAATATGGTGCTTCTCATGTTGTACGTCTGTTTTATCTGCTTTTTGAATCTTGGAATAGTTTTTGAAGCATATGTAGACTCCTTTTCTGTCCTGTAGCTATTCATATTTGGTTGTTTTGCCTTTAGACCATACTGATTTTCTTTGAGCATTGGTTTGTCCTTTTTGATGATGGTCATTTGAGTACATGACTTGGGAATCCATATTTGTGTGCGGGCTGGTTGAGCAGCTACCACTTTCTTTGGAATCCATATTCTAGCAATTCGGTGTGGACCTCGGTGTCCAAAGTGATTTACTCGCTTGTTAGATGGGTCGTTCTGATGTCGATAATGTTTCTGTTGTTGAAGATATGCAGCCACTTGATCCTTCCTTATCCAAGCTTGTCGAGTGTGAGGAATAGGGTATATTTGAACGTATGCAGACTCATGATAGTCCTGTGGATTATCCTTCCTAGGGCTTAGTTCCTCATTGCGGCTGTTGTTGGATAGAACACTAATCCTGTGGTTTACTGGATTAGAAGATTGAGTGCACTCGAAACTCGGGGTATCCTCACAAGAAGTACTCAATGAAGAAGTTTCCATAGTGCGAGTGAACATACATTCATTCTCGTGTTCATTTGGGTGAGTTTTCGGTTCTATACTTGCGGCTTTGATTGGTCGTTCTTCTAGCATGTTGAATACTTCACGATGACTTGAATTGGCCTTAATCTTCTTTCTCCTTGAGGCAGTCTAGGCATCACAGGGAAAATTGGTCTTCCAATGGGTATACCAGGTCCTCTTGCTACAGGTGGTCTAACCGGGGCAGGAATACCATTTCTTGGATCCACAGGTGGCTGAGGCCAATAATTAGGGTTATTTGCAGGCATAGCAAACTGCACGTGGTCTAACCGGGATTTGAGTTTTTTGTGTTTGTCCTGACTGTTGGAATGAATTATTTTGAGAGGTTCCATGTGGGTTTCGTGAAGTAGTGGCTTGATCCCTCGAGGGAAACACTGGAATGTTCTGATATTTCAACCCGGCTCTCTCTGAAGCTGTTAGGGGCCAAAACCTTCTCTGGTTCTTGTCCAAATATGTGATGATGGTGGGGAAGTCAGGATCTTGTAACTCATAAACCGTAACTGGATTAGGGGCTGCTTCCCATATTGAAGAGTGGGCTCTAAGGAGATGCTCCATTCCATTGATCAAATACACATCCATTACGGAATCATCTTGGGGAACCAAGTCTCCTCTCCAAACCCTAACAACAGTAGATCTCCCTCTAGGTGTGGTCACTTGCTCTTCATTCCTGTCTTCATTAAGGTTTGGAGCAGTGTTTTCTTCCCCAAGTTCATTGATATTTTCAGGATGTTCTGTAACAACATACTGGATATCCCTTTTATCCATATACAATCCTCCTTCATACTTAACTACTAGCCTAGGCACTATGTAAGCATCTGAAGCTTTCTTCAGTCTGGCCACTGATCGGTTTAGTCCATCTAGGTATATGGGTACCTCATGTTGATTGGTAGTCACATATTCTAAAGATGTCCGATATTCTCCCTCAATAATGGACATCATGCCAATCATTGGGAGAGTGCTTTGCATATCCTCTGAAGCCATAGGAATTTCTTCTTCTGACTCACTAGAGGTTTTGGAATTATGTGAACGGCCACTTGGTTCGGCTACGCTTCCTACTGAAGAGATCACACTTCTTTGGCTTCCTAGGGTTCTCCCAGATCTCAGGTTCATCCACTTAAAAGCTCTGATCAGCCTTTGCCAACCTCTGGCTTCTAGAGCTCTTCACTATGGGTCATAATTCTAAAAAAAAAATTGGTGGGGACAGGACTAACTGTGAGTCCTCAAGTCACGATACTTGACCTCCAAAAAAGTTCACGATACTCGACCTTTGACTCAGACGATACACGATATCTCCCATACACGATACACGATACTTCACGGGAGACGATATTCGATACTTGATTAATCACGATACTCGATATACGATACTTGAGAAAACACGATACACGATACTTGTGAGGTATCGCGATCGGGCAAACACGATACACGATACTTGGGAAGTATCGCGATCAGGGATCACACGATACTCGATACTTGGGAAGTATCGCGATCAGGGATCACACGATACTTGATACTTGGGAAGTATCACGATCAGAGATCACACGATACTTGATACTTGGGAAGTATCACGATCAAGGTTCTCACGATACTCGATACTTGGTAAGTATTGCGATCAGGGATCTCACGATACTCGATACTTAGAAAGTATCACGATCAGGGATCTCACGATACTTGATACTTAGAAAGTATCGCGATCAGGGATCTCATGATACTCGATACTTGGTAAGTATCACGATACTCAACCATAGGAGATCACGATACTTGTCAGGTATCGCGATACTTGACCGCGGGAGAACACAATACTTGACACTTTTCAGTTTTTTGCCAGTGTTTTTTTTTATTTTGGGTTCATACACATGTTCTGAGAGTACATTTACCCTCCCCTCTTAGCCTGAATCAGAAGAATACTTCTTCTCTACCCCGGTGTGGCCTTCACGATACTTCACGCATATCGTTTTTTCTGAAATGCTTAATTTATGTGATAAGGATGAGAGAATGATATATGTGCTTACCTTAGGTACTCTCCCTCAGCCCTTTAACCACACTGACTTGCTCTGCACAGCTCAAACAATCCGGAATTCGCTCACGATACTCGACAGCCGCCTCCCACGATACTTGTTCAAGAGACAAGTGACTTACAAAATGACATTTTTTGGCTTTTATACTTTTGAATTTTCCTACTCACTAAAAAAGAACAACAAGACAAAGGTTGAATGCTACTCTAACTTCCTAGCCTATTCCCTTACTCCTCCTCCTCTACTCACTCCCTAGACTAATAACTCACTACACACACTTCAAGAGTGAGAAGTAGTAAGTGCGGATGAGTGTGACTTACCAAAGAAGAGAAAATCACTACTCCTCCTCTCACTTCAATGCAAAAAGCTACTTACCATCACACGAATGCCTCGGTTTGATTCGACACTCCCCAGCAACGGCGCCAAAAAACGTGTGTACCTAAGAACCGACTTAGGGACTTGTGGAGAAAGAGACTATACCTCAATCCCCCTCAAGTGCATATAGTGGGGATTCACGCTTTAATTATGAATCCGATGAGTATCAAAACCTAGCTGAGTGTATGAAGACATGCATTCAAATGATGATCAATGCAAATGAGTTACTCAAAGAGTGCAAGTAGGGCAAAGACTAATCCAAACAAGGTTCAGCTGACACTCATGGTGTCGTGATACTTGGAACAACAGCCAACAGTAAATTGAACTTTTCTTCCAGCTCCAAACTTCGAATATAGGAAATAGCATATGCATTTTGAAGCTCTCGAGAAGACGCATCCAATGGTGGTATTTTCACTCAATTCTGACGCTTCTATTTCAAGTTATGAGCAAAATACTGAGTTGTGCGAATGACCTTTCTACACTTCAGCACTTCCTACACTTCACACACACCTTAACCATAGCAAACAAAAACTTTCATGGATAGACAACACTTCCTAACACTCTTTTCAAGCATCACACATGCACACAAGATCACAAAGAAGATGATACAAAGAGGAGAAGACCCAAATTCGAATTTCTGTGCTCTTGATTCTCACAATGGCAAAAAGTCTTTACAAAGAGTCACAAATTGACTTATATACATGTGCCTTAAAAATGGTCCTTTCACACAAGAGACCGGCACTTTATTCACTAAAAGGCTAATTTCCTACTAATTTACATGGATAAGCTACTAATCTTCTGTGGGGATGCATCTACAGGACTCCTCTAGTGCATTTACAATGGGAATGATGTTACAAGAATGGTTATAATACAAAAATAAGGTGTCCAAATCGGAAAAATTTTGGGGCCCATCTTTTTCTCTACCTTGTGCTCTCTTTGCTCTGCAACACCTACCTTTGGAGAGTGTGCTATTGTGTTTGATACAGATATTTCAGCCTATAAACATTTGGCGACCATGATGGGATGGGGTTGGTTTGAGAAGTTTTCGCTTGAATTGATGCCATTGCAGAGCGATAAAGAGTACCTAAAAATTAATCACCGTCATGAGTATTTGGACAAACTCATTAAGAAGACTTTAGCAACATTAAGTCTCAAAGATATTTCAATCGCAAAAGCAGCCATTATCCTAGAAGAATTGTTGCACCGGGTGGAGAATGGAGTGCTACCTCATAAAATCTTGCAGGATTGGATATTTGAGTGGAGGAATGGCAAGTTAGCTAAAGCTTCGTGGAAGAGTGCCCTACGGATTCAGGCCAAAGAGACAACAACGAACCCCAACCAGAGATCATAATTTAGTATCTTAGAAGAGTGCCCTAGTCCCTTTCACTCAATTTAGTATCTTAGAAGATTTTGAAGACCCGATGGTGCATCGAAACACCCTCTTAGGGATAAATTATACCCACTTTTATGGGAAGAAAATGAAGATCTAGATGTGTATGTGCAAACATTCAAAAACCAATATGTCTAAAATCATTGATACCTACAAGATGACGATCATAAATCTCAGGTATTCCAAGCTACTTTGGCTAGAGATGTAGTTAAATGGTTCATTGAGCACCCCCCGGACCATTTTTCAATGTACGATGAGTTAAAAGAGGCTTTCCTGGAAAGATTCCAAACTGCCAAAAGTATTTCGGAATTATATGCTACTTTATTGTACATGATGCAAATAGGGATAGTGGAGCAATATGCATCAGACTTTTGATCCATGATGCGACAGTTCCCTGCACATAAATGTCCCTCTCAAGAAATGTTGTAGGAATTCTTTGTGGACAGACTACAACCAGCTATAAAGGAAAAAAAATACATGTACACATTGGAACAAACTCAAACATTAGATCAAATAATCGATATAGTGACAAGAATCAACCGCAAAATACAATTGGCAAATCTAGGCTCCGAGAAGACCAGCCCAATTATGAAGAAAAGCATTAATCATACTAAGCACTTGTATTGCTTGTGGTGTAGGAATGCAGGCCACATTACGGCTAATTGTGTGCTCAATCAGGTATATTGTCCCATCTGTAACAAGAATAATCACAATCTAGAGGAATGCAAGTTCAATGCTAAAAACACTTTGGTGGCATCGATGCAAGTAGAAACCCCTTGTGGAAGGGTAATTCAACAAGTTACAAGCCACCAGTCTAATCTAGACAACGGATAGAAAGTCAAGATGTTAGAATATCTAGACAATCACAGTATGCAAGTTCACAACAATTTCCGGATCAGTGGCTGCAGTATGCAAGTTCACAACAATTTTCAAACCAGCGATAATTTTTCCACCAAAATTTCTAGGAGTTTTATCGACAACCTGAATCGAGAAATTTTGGAAATCGTTGTATGCAGTGCCAATTCTACCTACATTACAAACATAGAAGATTTGAATGCAAAGAAGTATGATAGCAAGAAGAAAGAAGTTAAACTCAAAGCACCTAAGGCTAATGTTGTAACTCTGGAATATTTGGACCCATCAGTAGTTGTTGTTACAAGGTCACATCAGGAATACCAAAACTTATAGAAACCAGATCATCTTGTGCCAACCAAGTAGAAGAAAAGACTGAAGAAAGCACTTCAGTGGGCTCAGGAATACCCACCTTACTATGTGGATCCTAAACTTGTCCCAAAGGTAATTCACAGTAAAAGTCGATCTAGTAAATTGAATACGAAAAATACATACAATATACCAACCTAAGAGATTAATGGAGCTGGACAAGAAGAGGAGAACTCAAAACACTCTGTCAAGTCTACAATTTCAAAAATGCAGAAGTTAAATCCTAGTGACCAAGAGCCTGGTATCGAATTGCAGAACCAGATGTTTATGGGAGAACCGAACTAGAATGATGAGACTCTGGTAACATTTGAGGAAGGTAACTCTTGTCAGTTACTATAGAATACACACATTCAACTATTGTTAGGCGCTTTGTTGGAACTCGTTCCGGCTTTCAAGGAGCAATTACTAAAGCAATTGTAGAAGAAATATTCACCCACCTTGAGTCTAGAACCAACGGTCAGTATGGTCAAAGATGTCCCAGATAGAGTAGTGGATTATGTAGTCCCTACCATCACGATATGGTACAAGCATAAAGCTATTCCCAAGGTTCAGATTGATGGCGGATCAAGCATAAAAATCACTTCAATGACTATGTGTAAATATATGGGCTGGAGTAGCATTGAGCCAACCCCATTTTTTGTACGGATGGCTGACCAATCTCAAGTGCAGCCAGTGGGGCTGATCAAAGATATTCCTATAAGAATTTCTCATGTGGTGTTTCCTATTACATTTGTGGTACTAGAGCTTAAAGGAAATAATTTGGACTATAATTTACTACTTGGAAGACCCTGGTTAATGAGGAATGCCAAAGTACGATAGAATTGGGATGCTAAAACCATTACATTTCGGAAAGGACATGCTAAGTTTTCGGTTCAACTAGAGGATGAACAATACTGTCTTTTGGAACATAAAATGATATTAGAAGAACCCCCACACATGCTGGATGGATTGGAGGAGGACGAAGAACAACAATTCCTTGAAGCTAATAGAGACCTCTTGTCATTCAGAGTTGTTGATGTGAACTTGATCATCAGTTCAATCTATGGCAACATGGCTGCCTCTATCTGCACATAGAACCAGAGGATGAAAATGATGTAGATCTGGTTATGAAGACCCTATGGAGCTAGGAAAAATACATGTTGACGAGGATTCACTAGAAGTTGTGAATATAGGCACCACTAAAGAACCTAAATGAGTCCAAATTCATGCAGAGCTTGCTCCAGAATTTCGGATGGCATTGATTGCACTATTAATAGTAAAAGGATGTGTTTGTCTAGACATATGTCAACATGAAAGGCTTGGATCCAAAATTATATCTATTGACATATTTAGATAGTGATGTGTGTGAACAATCTAGGATTGCAGGGGCACTTTTTCTCCTCTTTAGGAGGTTTCCCCCCTCCCCCCCCCAGCTTCTATATATGCCTATTGCCCTAATGGGCTACTTATCATTGTACATTCTAGTGGTAATACATTCAGTGTTGTGTGTTGTGCTCCAAGCTTCTTCTTCTTCCTTGTGTTGTTTGCGTGCTTCCACAGACGTCTAACTCCAACAATTGGTATCAGAGCAGGTTGCCGCTTCATCTAGGGGTGTTGTCGACACCTCTCCGATTGCAGTCTTAGAATCGCACGAATTTGGGTGAGCATACTCAGGGTGTTTTAGAGATCGAAATAGCAAAGCTTTGTGGTGCCAAAATTGCAATTTGAGCTCGTTTCGACCTTCGAACGCACTATCACAATGCTTGTGTAGGCTATTTTGTCTTTTGTGCCAAAGGTATATACTAGTTTTGGTTTGCCAGTATAAACGTACTTGAAGTCTGCTACAGGTTTAGCAGAATTTTTTTGGGTAATTCTATTCAACTTTTTGAGATACAGTCAATTTTCTACATCAAGGTATTTTAGTCACCCGCCATGGCTAAAAGTAGTGATGTATTTCATATGTTGGATATTGAGGATAAGTTGAATGGTACCAACTACCCGTTATGGGCTTATATGATGCGACATGTATTCGTTGAAAAAGGACTATGGAACATTGTGCAGGTTGTTGAAAAATGTCCTATCACACTTGCAAGTGTTACAACTACAGGTACTGAAGCTGATGTCCAAGCACATGCATTGATAGCTTTATCTGTCAAACGTGCCATTATTCCTCACATTCTCTCCTTCAGAACAGCTAAGGATGCTTGGATACACTTACCACATTGTACTAGGCTAGGAATGAGGCTCGTGTTGCTTACCTCCAAAAACAGTTTGAGAGTGAGCACATGAATGAAGGTGATTCTATGGACAATGTTTTGACAAAGATCAAGGATTTGAAGGAACAATTGATTTTTGCTGATGAAGTCCTTCTTGATAGTTCACTTTTACAGACTATTCTAAATGGTCTTCCTGACTCATATTAGAGTTTTGCTCCTACTCTTTGGTTGATGATGAAAGGCAATCCAAATGCCTTAACATTTGAAGAGTTAGTTTCTGTTTTGTTGCAAGAAGATCAGTCTAGGCAGAACATATCTATTATGCATGTTGTAGATCAAGCTTTCCTGGCTAGTCAGAAGGGCAAAGGAAAATGGACCTCTTCAATTAGTAAGAAAAAATCTGCTAATTCTGCACAATCAAAGAAGGAAGACAAAGATGAGAAGTAAAAAAGGTAGAAATTGTTTTGCAAATACTATAAAGAAAATGATCATTTCATTAAGAACTGTCCAAAACTGGCTACTAAAGAGGCAAAGAAGAAAGAGGCCAGAATGGTTGTTGTAGAGGCCTCTACACGGAAAATAGAGTCTGCTAATCTTGTGTAGGATGAAGAATGGGTGTTTACTATTGTTTGAAGTTTTCACCCATCTTCTCATGAGCAGTGCATGTGTGTAGTAGACTCAGATGTTTGGCACTTTGATAGTGGGGTGACCAAATATATTATCTCACAGCGCAATTTCTTCTCTTCACTGGAGCTTGCCCCTACAAGGAATATTGTCACATGCACCAACAGCTCCTCTTACCCTGTCATGGGAGTTGGTAAGATCATTTTCACTACTGCTGATGGTAGTTCTTTCACTTTGTCAGATGCTTTATTTATGCCACGGATCAAGAAGAATCTATTATCAGTTTTGGCTTTAGCCAAGATTCACTTGGTTGTGAAATTTGTTGATGAGAAATGTACAGTTCATGATTCGTCAAATGGCGATGTGATGATTACTTTTGGCATTTTATCTCGTGGGTTGTATAAGCTCATAGATTATGAAAAATCTGTGAATGATTTAGGATGTGAAGTACATGATTCTCAGGCTATGTAAGATGCAAAGCTTTGGCATGCATGCTTTGTTCATATGAATTTTACTAGTTTGCTATGCCTACAGAAATATGAAATGGTGTCCTCTTTGCCCAAACTTGAGGCACCCAGTAAACATGTACATGAAGGTTGTACTTTGGGCGAAATGCAGCATTCCTCATTTCCAAAAGATGGTTCCATTCGAGCTATGTAGAAATTGTGGCTTGTTCATAGTGATGTATGTGGTCCTATGCATACTCCCTCTTTTGGACCACATACATCACTATGACTTTCATTGATGATTTTTCGAGGCACGCATGGGTATATCCATTGAAAGCAAAGTGTGAAGTGTTTATGTGCTTCAAATATTTTCTAGTTTTGGCTGAAAATCTATCAGCATGTAAAATAGGCACCCTCCATTCTGATCGAGGGGCGGAATATATGTCTTCTGACTTTAATGCATTCCTGGATGAACATGGGATAAAACATCAGTGTACAGTGCTGTTTACACCTCAATAGAATGGAGTTGTTGAATGGAAGAACATTTCAATCATGGAGATGGCAAGTTGTATGGTCAAGAGCCAAGCTTTACCACATAGTTTCTGGCTTGAAGCTATTATGTGTGCATCATATGTACTTAACAAGTATCCCACTAAAGCACTGCAGTCTATCACTCCATATGAGGCTTGGCATGGTCGCAAGCCATCTGTTTCTCACCTGAGTGTTTTTGGTTGTCTGGCATATGCATTAATGCTTGAACAACATCGTAGAAAATTGGATGATAAAGTAGTAAAATGTATCTCTGTTGGGTACAATTCTGAAAGCAAAGGCTATCGTCTGTATCATCCACAAACTAAACACATTCTGGCTAGCTGTGATGTTGTTTTTGTGGAAGATGCTATTCAACCATTGCTTTCATGTGCTAAGGAGACATCTGTTAGCTCTAAAGACATGTATGATACTTTGGTGCCTCTTTTTACGGGTGGATAGTCTAGTACTAGTCCTAATGAGACAACTTCTCAACCTTTGCAGGTTTCATGTTGTGATGCAGATCATTCCATTTTTGATGTCTGTTATTCAACTTTGGGTCTCAAACCCTAAGTGCACTTGAAGAATGTCATAAGAGGCTAGCTCATGTGGATGAAAGAACCTTGAAAGATACATGTAGGGATCAAAGTGTTCTTAAATTGCCAAATATATCAAAGCAACACATGATCAATAGATGTGATTGGGAAGGCACAAAGACATCCATTTAACCACAAAGGCTACATCCACAACAATGTATTGGACCTAGTACATAAAGATGTATGGGGACCAAGCCAAGAATCTTCATTGGCAGGATCAAGGTATTATGTCTCATTTATTGATGACCATAGTAGATGGACTATTCTATACTTTATCAAAAGTAAGAATTAAGTGTTTGATTTCTTCAAAAAGTATCTCGTGCATGTGGAGAATCATATAGGTAGATCACTTAAGAAGCTCAAATCTAATAAAGAGGGAGAATACTTCTCCAAAGAGTTTGATGAGTTCTTTCAGGATAAAGGTATCAAAAGGGAAGTGAATACTAGGTACTCTCATCAACTAAATAGAATTGGAGAGAGAATAAACAAGACATTGGTTGGATCATCCAGAACAATGCTTGAAGAGAAGAGGTTGCCACATTAGTTATGGGAAGAGGCTATTTCAACTACTGTGTACCTTGTTAATAGACTATCATCCAAATCAGTTCAAGATATGAATCCTTATGAAGCATGGTATGGAAGAAAACCTAGTCTTGGACATTGCAAGGTGTTGGTAGTTTAGCTTAGGTTCATGTACCATAACAAATAAGAGGTAAGCTAGATGGGTTAGAGGCTCAACTCAGATGTGTTACATGTTCTTTAATCCTTCAATCAAGCAATTCACTACAAGTGGGGATGTTTTGAAGAACACGTCTTGGTATGATGAAGACAAGCAAAATATAACTCTACCATACGATATTGATTCTGATTCTCATCAATTAGAAAGCATGCATGATACATAGGTCCAGGAACAAAGAAGTGATACAGATGATGACTAAGTTGAAAAGGAAAAGGATTACAACCTATTGAAGTCAAGAGGAAAAGCAAAGATGCAAGATTGTGGAAAATGCTCCAAGCAAGCACCTAGAAGGTCAACAAGGGAGAAAAGACAACCAGAAAGGTATGGATATGATTCCACATTTGTTACAAAGCATTCAATCTATTTGGCAAAGGACTCAATTTCAAAGGAACCCTTAACCTATGAAGAGGCAAAGGGAAACCCTAATTGCAAAAACGACATGAAAGAAGAAATAGATGCATTGAAGGAGATGGACACTCGGGATTTGGTTCTAATGTTACCCAATCAAAAGGTAATTGGTTGTAGATGGGTATACAAAATTAAAAGAAACTCAGATGGATTAGTTTGTAGGTACAAGGCAAGACTAGTTGCCAAAGGATGCTCACAAACTCATGGTATAGACTATGAGGAAACATTATCACTAGTTCCAAAGATGACTACAATCTGAACATTGATAAGTGTAGCTGCTGCAAGAAATTGGAGACTCCTCCAACTTGATGTAAAAGATGCATTCTTAAATGGTTGGATAAGTGAAAGGGTATACATGTCACAAACACCAGGTTTTGAAAACCCTAATCATACATCTTATGTTTGTAGACCCAAGAAAGCATTGTATGGATTGAAACAAGCTCCTAGAGCTTGGAATTACAGGTTGGTTACATACATTCAAGATCAAGGGTTCAAACCTAGCAACTCAGATCCTTCTCTATTCATCAAAAGGGATCACAATGAGGTTATCTATCTATGTGTATATGTAGATGATATTATTGTGACAGGTGATGATTTGAATGGCATTCAAAGGATCAAGGGACACATGCAAGAAGAGTTCAAAATCAGTGACTTAGGTGAGCTCACATATTTCTTAGGTATGAAGGTGATTTATACAAATGAATGGATGTATCTAACTCATAGATGATACACTCAAGATTTACTTCTCAATCTCAAAATGGAGAACATAAAGCTTGCAGGTACACCTTTGGAGTTGAACCATAAACTAAGTGTCTATGAAGGTGAGCAGATTGATGATCCTAAAGAGTACCAAAGCTTAGTTGGTAGCTTGATATATGATAGTCACACAAGACTAGACATGTCATATAGTGTGGGAGTGCTTAGTCAATTCATGCACTCACCAACAAGGCCACACATGGATGCTACAAATAGAGTGCTCAAGTACCTCAAAGTGACACTTAATGAATGTATCTATTATCCTTACTCTTCATAATTGGAGATCATAATCTATTCATATGCATATTGGGAGGTGAAAAGGATGATAAAAGAAGTACCTTTGGATACTTAGCATTTGTAGGTTCAAAATTGGTGTCATAGAGTTCCAAGAAGTAACCAACAGTTGCTTTATCTTCAATTAAAGTAGAATATAGAGGTCTAACTATTGCAACTCAAGAAGCAATATGGCTCAAGGAGTTCCATGCATTTAGTTGCAAATCCAATTTTTCATGCGAGTACAAAGCACATAGAAGTCCATTACCACTTTGTAAGAGAGAAGCTTATGGCAAAGGAAATTGACATTTCATTTGTTCCTACTGAGAAGCAAATAGCAGACATGATGACAAAGGCACTTGATGGGATAAAGCTTTGTAGATTCAAAGCTATGGCAAGTATTCAACCTATTAGAGAATGAAGACTCAAGCATACTTTAGCTTGAGGGGGAGCTATTGGAACATCAAGCTTTCATTATGCTTGAGGTAGACATGATCTTCATCAAATCCATCATTTGAATGATGCCACATATACTTACTGTAGAGTTTTATTTGCATTCATTTATTGTATTAAGTGACTAATCACATATGATCACTTTCTTATGTAATTTGCAAAGATTTTACCTTTGTAAAAGGGAAAAGTAAAAGGCCTAAAAGCCATGATTTCGAAGTGGTTGGGATTGATTCTCAATCAATCAATCAAGAGGTAGATATGACTTCAACTTTCCCTTTTCATTAGATTGTATGAAATGATTCCAATCAATCTAAACTAACAAATCCACCTAATTTTGAATTTAAATTCATGAAGAAAAGATGTGGATAGATGCTCAAGATTCTATATAAAGACTCCATAAATTTTTTACATTAAGGAGATTGTTGATTTGAAGCAATACATATACTCTTTGATCATTGCTTTGTGCCATTTTTGTTCATTGCTCCTTCTTCCTCAGATTCAATCAACTTGTAGAGCTTGATGCTCTGTCTACCAAGCTCCAAATCCAGTGTTTAAGCATTCATTGGAAACATAAAATTGTCTACTTTATTTATACAAATTACCAAGGCATGTGATTCATTATTGTCAGAGAAATTCAAGTTCTGCAGTCTTGGGGTCATTCTCTACACATCCATAAAAAATCAAGATGACACCAGTTCAGTGTTAAGGTGATTGCTCCTTCTATAGTTGTTATAAATTAGGGCTTTTATGCATTATAGCAAGCCAAACTTAAGAGTAACTTTTTTTATTGTTACTCTGTTGGCTACTCCTAGTGTTTGAAGTTACAACTTCCATCCATTTTTAGAAGGTTTTTGTGAACTAGTCAAGGTGCAAGTTATCAGTCTTGCATCAACTTGTTCATTTTGATGTTCCAAAATACCTACTACATTTTATTGCACTAACCACAAGCCTACAAGGCCTATTTTACATATGCAAAGAGCTAGGGCTGGTCTTATGGTGGTTTGTTGGGCCAAGTTCACGACTTAAAAAGTCAACTCTCCAAGCCTCTCCAAGCTTTCTCCAACTTCTTTCAGTAAACCTCGTCACTTTGAACATGATTGTAGGTTGAAGAATAAAAATAGTAGAAACCAAGAAAAAAACTATGCATCCATAAGTGCAGATGATTCGGAGAAGTTATTCATGGTCCAACATCACATGATGAATACAATGTCTATTGATGTTTCAAAACTGAATAATAATGTCTAGTATGTTGATTCAGGTGCTTCAAATCACATGATCAATCACTTAGAATAGTTTAGTATTTTGTAGAAATTGGCCATTCCTAGACTTGTTGATACAGGTGATGATACATCACATCCTTTCAAGCATACAAGAAACATAACACTATCCATGGAGGATGGGAAGGTAAAACATCTTGCCGATGTACTACAAGTTTTGAATATAACAAAGAATCTTGTTTTCATTGGACAAATGGTTGATGAGAGACTAGAAGTCACATTCAATGTTAATGGTTTATATGTAGAAGAGTATAAATAGAAAGGAAGGTTGATCGCCAGAGGAAACAAAGTGGGTAGGGTGTTCACCTTAAATGTGAAAATTCTTGAAATGAATGCAACCATGTTTCTAAAAGGTGCAGGTGTTATTGCTGACATAGAGATTTGGCACAAGCAGATTGAGCATGCAAATTTGCAAAGGTTGAAGCTAATGCAATCAAAGGAGATTTTCAATGGACAACCAAATAGTAAGGTTGTAGAGATGCAAAAGTTATGTGAAGCATGTCAATTTGGTAAATAGCCAAGAGCATCATTTCCGCATGATAACCGTGTTAGTGAGAATGTGCTATAAATAGTACATACAGATGTTTGGGGTCCTCCAAAAACCATGTCTATGGGATGTTGTAGGTTTTATGTCACTTTCATTGATGACCATTCTTGGAAATTATGGGTATATTTCGTGAAAGAGAAGAGTGAGGTGTTCATTCACTTCCATAGACTTTAAGGCTATAGTGGAAAAACAAATAGGGAAGTATATTCAGACACTTAGATTTTATGGAGGAAGTAAATACATATCAAATGAGTTCAATAGATCTCTAAACCTATCTTCATATTCCACAGTGTGGAAAGGGTCGAGTCCCCTATGCAAGAGAAGCAATCGGGCTATGCTAGAGCATTTAGCCAGTGGTGCTTTAGCACATTGTTTTGCTTATATTCTTAGCATTTGGTATGTTTTTTTTGTATCTAATCGTTATGTATATTGAAGATAGTAAGATATAATTTAGTGTTTATCTGTTGGAAGAAGGTTTGTGTAATTGAAAGGGTGACGTAGAGTTTGGTATTTGACTTATTGCAATAGCGAGCATATGATTTTCTACTTGTGTAAGCCTTTGTATGGAGTTAAGTAAGCTCTACATGCAAGGTATAACAAGATACATAAGCCCTTGATTGCTCTTCCTTTTACATGTAGAACAATCGAAAGCACATTATATGTATGCAAAGATGGGACTGATCTTATAGTGCATCTTCTTTATGTTGATGACATTCTATTGGCTGGGTCACGTGATGAGAAAATTTGCATGTATATGATTAATTTGTAGCATACTTTTAATGTCATATATCTTGGTCTTTTGGAGTATTATCTTGGTATCCAATTTGTACTCGTTCAGGGGGCAAATTGTTGTGCATCAATAAAACTATATTGACAAACTACTTTTGAGTTTTGGCTTTCAACATTGCCCACATATTTCAACACTAATGGAAACAAGATTTAGGTCCTCAATTCAGGATGGAGACCATGCTTTTGATACTTCTCTTCATCAACAATCTATGGGATGTTTGACATATGCATGCAACATAAAGCTAGATGTAAAGTATGCAAATTTTGAGCAGAGTTGGGTTATGCATAGCCCTGACACTAAGCATTTGCAAGCTGTAAAACATGTGCTTAGATACCTCAAAGGAACTTTGGGTTTGGGCCTCTTTTATATTTGAGATGCCATCCTTGCATGCTTAGATAGTGATTGGGCTAGTTCTTATCATACATGGGTGTCCACTAGTGGTAATTGCTTTCTCCTTAGAGGATCATGCATATCTTGGTTGAGTAACAAGAAACCTACTATTGTCACATTGATGCACCTATATATATTCTCATTGATATTTAGAGTGCTTTGGCAGTAGCAACAAATCTAATATTTCATGCATGCACAAAGAACTGAGGTTAACTATCATTATGATAGAGAGTTTATTCATGTTGGAGATATTGATTTGGTATATGTGCATACAGAAAATGGTATGGTGGACATAATTTCCAAAGCTTTTTCACACAAAAGAATTTAATCTTTTCCCAAAGCTTTAGGTTTATTAGCTTGGAGGTGTTGATCTATCACTCCCTCTATCTGTTCACATCATTCCCTGTAGAAGAGTTTGTGTCCCTTGGGTGTCCTTGATGTCATTTGTTTCCCTATACATGGGAAACTTTTGCTCTCGTGTTGGTTAGAGGTTGTTTCCCATGTAACCACAAATACATGATATAGTCATATGTGGTGGTAAATAGTACTTAGGGATTCACTCACAAGTCTCACTTCACTCATTCTCATAATATTGATCATAGATCTATGGAGAGCTCTTCCATCCATCACCTTTATTAGTGTGTTGATCTCCTTCTTTGCTCTTGTGCATACTTCTATTTGTGCTTCTTCACTCTCACACACACCCAATAGATAGGTCAATCATGGTGAGGCTTTGGGCTACTTAGTGGCATTATGAAATGCTATCAGAGGTGAGCTGTTGTGAAAGATATGGAAAGAGAGAAGTGCACTAAACTTGGGAAGCCACAAGAAGGAAGATTCCAAATGCCATAGCAATACTCGGCAGGAGAATGAAAATCCAAAAGAATGATTCTCCGTTTAGAAATTCTATGTTCTTTTTTTATTACAAGGAGATGAGCTAAAAACGGATTTGTATCCCCACGAAGTGGATGAAAGGTTTATCAACTCGATTTGTACTCCTTTTTCTCTCTGGTAACCATTCTCCTTTGTTAATATAACTTACACCGTTTGTTAACGAAAAGAAAAAGAAAAAGATTTATCATTGTATTCAGATGGTCAATCCGAAAAGGTATAAATACAGAAACTCAATACCTAGGATGGGTAGCATGAACAGATTGGGTCTTTTTTTTTTATATATAAAGGAAGTTCGGCCTTAGCCTAATCTCCCGGACTTTAATTATAATAAAGAGAAAAAGTTACAAGTGAATGGGACTAGTGCCCATGGGACCCCCCAAATCCCACAATGCAGGGGAGGAGTATGGCAAGCTACAGGGCATTACAAATGAGGCGGATAAAATTATCATCACCCTCATGTGGGACCCATTTGGGTTTCAACTTGTTGTTTTCGAGGAGATAAATACAGTGATGTCTAAACGGTGGTGGTCTCTTGACTCGGGAGATTCTTTTACCAAGGAGAAACAAAGATTTCTCGATCGACCATTTCTTAGGGGTTTGGCCAAAATTGACAGCACAACGCTCCCTCCAAATCTTCCAGAGAGCCTCACCTCTGATGGCATTCCACAGCCTCGATGAGCAGCCGATCGCCTCACCCAACATCACTTGTTGCGAGTTGATTTGACGTGTGAGTCTCAAAACTCGGGTCACGTGATGCCAGATAACGCGGGACTTGGGGCAGTCGAAGAACAGGTGAGCTAAATCTTCGATGCACCGATGGCAACGCTTGCACCATGGCGGCACACCACAGATTTTGTTTGCCCTTGCATTGGTCCAGATACCTTTATGCAAGATCTGCCACATGAGAACGGACTTTTTGACCTCAATTAGGGGGTGCCAAAAAGACATGAATTTTAGCTCCCACCGAAGTTTGGTCCAAGAAAGGCACCATCTCTTGTTAAGGGTGTGGTGAACATCCAAATACTCTTTGAAGTTGGGGATTCTGGATAGCTTCTTACCATTGCTCCATTTGAGGCCCTCCAAGCAAGGAAGATCCTGACCGCAGAGAAGGCGGGTAGTTGAGCGGTCCCAGGCTAAACACCTGCTTTGAAGAAGAGTCCATTCCTCAAAGGTAACTCTAAGTCTCGGATCCAATTCTTCGAACCTAATCCATTGGCTGGTCTCTTGTTTCTAGAGTTGTTTCCACTGTTTGAACCCCTTGTTCCATAACCGCCTTGCAGTTTGGAGGTTCCAAGACTCCACCCCCCGAATGCCAGTGATCGGGAACCAAATAGAATCATTTTGTCTTATGCCAGCCGCCCACTTCCACTCATCACTGATTCTGATGAACTGTTTGGCCTTGTTCCAATTCTTCCATAAGGAACACACGAGGCTAGAGCCTTTAGGGAAGACCGGGTGGGGGGAGAACAAAAGCGTGAGAATCCCTAAGTCCTTCCAACCAGGGTGGCCAACAAAGGTAAGGTCTTCCGTGTTTCTGAAGATCAATTTGGCCCAAGAGGACTCCCTATTGCTCCAAGCCTTGATAAGCCACTTTGCAGCCAACTTGTCAGCCAACCCAACAATATCCAAAATTCCCAAGCCCCCTGAGTCTTTAGGGCTAATGCAAGTTTCCCATTTGATTTTGGGAATCCCCCTTCTATTGGGGTCCCTAGTCCAAAGGAAGTTTTTGCAGATTCTTTCCACTTTGGCCAAGTCTTTCTCCTTAGGTCTCCAACACGAGATAAAGTAAATAATTGTAGACAACATAAATGTGTTAACAACCATAGCACGCCCTGCCAGGTTGACTTGCATACCTTTCCACTGATTCAGCTTCCTATCCAGCTTGGATAGCACCCAGTTCCAGCGTTGGTCCATTGAGATATCGAAACCCATCGGAATGCCAAGGAGACGGAAGACTTGACCGCTAGGGATAACTTGACACCATATTGGGTCTTCAAACCATGTATCAGCTGAGCATTAACCCACCCTCGAGTTAGGTTCTCGTCCATCTAAGTATTGAAATGAGCTTTGAAATGACTGCCTTTGATTTATATTGTTTGTTTTTCTCTTTTTGTGATGTGAACGATTCCATGAGTACTATTCTCATTCATTTCCACTCACATGACTATTTTGATCAATAATTGAAGTCTCTACAATTCGAAGGGGCGGTGTGACACCTCAAGAGCTCTAACTGTCAAAGTTGATAACTTCTCACATCTTTTCACTTCATTTTGAGCACCTAAAAAGAGAACTTTGTATTTTATTATGCACGGAGTCCCTACTTCATCATGGTACATTGTATTCTTTAGTGTAGTGAAAGAAAAAGTGACACTCCTACCTCTTCCGTACATCTGCGCTTGGAACCGCCTTCATATCACTTCAGTCTACATTGCACAATCCTCTTTTCCATCACACGTGACATTCCACATGTACTTTTGTACGTGAAATTCATGATTATGTCTGAAATATGGAATGTTGTTTGGAAAGCATATGGTGTTAAAAAGACCTCAATTGAACGTTACGTTTTATCCATAAGTTTTATATATATATATATATATATATATATATATATATATATATATATATATATATATGGATTTTATAAATTTATTTGTCGTAATTATTTTGAAAAAAGGCGATATTCACAAGAGCTAAAGCATCCACATGTGTAGTTTTTGAAATCCGTAAAAGACGTACGCATGTCCATAATCCATGGAGATTATAACATGTGATTCAAAATAACGTTCTTCGTGAATAAATTAGTGAAAGGGAACGTACGAAGGCATCATGCTCATGTCTACTTTTGAATGGATTGAAAAACTTTTTTTTTCAATAAAAGAAGTTCGGCCTTGGCCTATTTTCCCGGACTTTATTTTAAAGGAGGAAAGTTACAAGTGAATGGCACTAGTGCCCATGGGACCCCCCAAATCCCACAATGGAGGGGATAAGTTTGGTAAGCTCGAGGGCATTACAAATGAGGCGGATAAAACTGTCATCTCCCTCATGTGGGACCCATTTGGGTTTCATCTTGTTTATTTTCGAGGAGATAAATACAGTGGTGCCTAAACGGTGGAGATCTCTTATCTCGGGAGATTCTTTTACCTAAAAGAAACAAGGATTTCTCAATCGACGATTCCTTTGTAGTTTGCCCAAAATTGACAGCACATCGCTCCCTCCAAATCTTCCAAAGGGCCTCACCCATGATGGCATTCCACAACCTTAATGAGCAGCCAACCGCCTCCCCCAATAGTGCCTGTTGCCAATTGATTTGATTCGTGTGTCTCAAAACCTATGTCACGTGATGCCATATAACACGGGATTTGGGGCAATCAAAGAAAAGGTGAACCAAATCTTCGATGCATCGATGCCAACGCTTGCACCATGGAGGAACCCCACAAATTTTGTTAGCCCTTGCATTGGACCAGATACCCTTATGCAAGATCTGCCACATGAGAACATACTTTTTGATCTCAATAAGGGGGTGCCAAATAGACATGAACTTAAGTTCCCATCGAAGTTTGGTCCACGAAAGGCACCACCTCTTGTTAAGGGTGTGATGAACATCTAAGTTCTCTTTGAAGTTGGGGATACTGGAAAGTTTCTTGCCATTGCTCCATTTGAGGCCCTCCAAGCAAGGAAGGTCCTGTCTGCAGAGAAGGCGGGTAGTTGAGCGGTCCGAAGCTAATCACATGCCATGAAGAAGAGTCCATTCCTCGAGGGTAACTAATGTCTCGGATCTAAGTCTTCGAACTTGATCCACTGGCCGGTCTCTTGTTTCCAGAGCTGTTTCCACTACTTGAACCCCTTGTTCCATAACGGCTTAGCCATTTGGAGGTTCAAGGACTCCACCCCCCTAATGCCGCTGATCGAAAACCAGGTAGAGTCATCTTGTCTTATCCCGACTGCCCACTTCCACTGATCACTGATTCTGATGAATTGTTTGGGCTTGTTCCAACTCTTCCATAAGGAACACACGAGGTTAGAGCCTTTCGGGGACACCGGTGAGGGGAGAACAAAAGCGTGAGGATCCCTATGTCCTTCCAACCAGGATGGCCAACTAAGGTAAGGTCTTTCGTGTTTTTGAAGATCAATTTAGCCCAAGAGGATTCACTATTGCTCCAAGCCTTGATAAACCACTTTGCCGCCAACTTTTCAGCCAACCCAGTGATATACTACCTCAAAGAGGTACCAAGCTTCAAAAGCTTGTTGTTGAAAGTAGGTGATGGATGCAAGACAATGAGCCAATGGTCTTGTTTTTTTTTTAAATAAAGGAAGTTCGGCCTTAGCCTAATCTCCCGGACTTTAATTATATTAAAGAGAAAAAGTTACAAGTGAATGGGACTAGTGCCCATGGGACCCCCCAAATCCCACAACGCAGGGGAGGAGTATGGCAAGCTACAGGGCATTACAAATGAGGCGGATAACATTACCATCACCCTCATGTGGGACCCATTTGGGTTTCAACTTGTTGTTTTCGAGGAGATAAATACAGTGATGTCTAAACGGTGGTGATCTCTTGACTCGGGAGATTCTTTTACCAAGGAGAAACAAGGATTTCTCGATCGACCATTCCTTAGGAGTTTGGCCGAAATTGACGGCACAGCGCTCTCTCCAAATCTTCCAGAGAGCCTCACCTCTGATGGCATTCCATAGCCTCGATGAGCATCCGATCGCCTCACCCAACATCACTTGTTGCCAGTTGATTTGACTCGTTAGTCTCAAAACCCGGGACACGTGATGCCAGATAACACGGGACTTGGGGCAGTCAAAGAACAGGTGGGCTAAATCTTCGATGCACCGATGACAACGCTTGCACCATGGCGGCACACCACAGATTTTGTTAGCCCTTGCATTGGTCCAGATTCCCTTATGCAAGACCTGCCACATGAGAACGGACTTTTTGACCTCAATTAGGGGGTGCCAAAGAGACATGAATTTTAGCTCCCACCGAAGTTTGGTCCAAGCAAGGCACCATCTCTTGTTAAGGGTGTGGTGAACATCCAAATCCCCTTTGAAGTTCGGGATTTTGGAAAGCTTCTTACCATTGCTCCATTTGAGGCCCTCCGAGCAAGGAAGATCCTGACCGCAGAGAAGGCGGGTAGTTGAGCGGTCCCAGGCTAAACACCTGCTTTGAAGAAGAGTCCATTCCTCAAAGGTAACGCTAAGTCTCGGATCCAAATCTTCGAACCTAATCCACTGGCAGGTCTCTTGTTTCCAGAGCTGTTTCCACTGTTTGAACCCTTGTTCCATAACCGCCTTGCAGTTTGGAGGTTCCAAGATTCCACTCCCCGAATGCCACTGATCGGGAACCAAATAGAGTCATTTTGTCTTATGCCAGCTGCCCACTTCCAATCATCGCTGATTCTGATGAACTGTTTGGCCTTGTTCCAATTCTTCCATAAGGAACACACGAGGCTATAGCCTTTAGGGCAGACCGGGTGGGGGGAGAACAAAAGCGTGAGAATCCCTATGTCCTTCCAACCAGGGAGGCCGACAAAGGTAAAGTCTTCCGTGTTTCTGAAGATCAATTTAGCCCAAGAGGACTCCCTATTGCTCCAGGCCTTGATAAGCCATTTAGCCGCCAGCTTGTCAGCTAATCTAGCAATATCCAAAATACCCAAGCCCCCTGCGTCTTTAGGGCTAATGCAAGTTTCCCATTTGATTTTGGGAACCCCCCTTCTGTTGGGGTCCCCAGTCCAAAGGAAGTTCCTGCAGATTCTTTCTACTTTGGCCAAGTCTTTCTCCTTAGGTCTCCAACACGAGATAAAGTAAATAATTGTAGACAACATAAAAGTGTTAGTAACCATAGCACGTCCTGCCAGGTTGACTTGCATACCTTTCCACTGATTCAGCTTGCTATCCAACTTGGATAGCACCCAGTTCCATCGTTGGTCCATTGAGATGTCGAAACCCATCGGAATGCCGAGGAGACGGAAGACTTGACCACTAGGGATAACTTGACACCCTCGATCCACCAAGAATTGGGGAGTAGGCCCGCTGATCGCTCTAAAAGCAGTTTTAGCATGGTTGATTTTTGAGCCTGATGCCATACAAAAGGTGTGGAGGCACCACCAAAACACCTCAATGCTGTTTATATCGTTATGCACAAAGGCATTCATGTCATCAGCAAAAAGTCTCACAACCATTTGGCCGTGATTTAGAGGTAAGGAGAGACCCTTGAGATTGTCGGCGTCCATGTGATGCTTAATAGGCAGCTGAGTCCATTCGAGGCGATAGCGAATAGTAAAGGAGCCAGAGGGCAGCCTTGCCTAATTGATCTTTTTAAACGAATGGGCTCAGAGAGCTTACCGTTGATGTTTATTCTAGTTGAAGCATTTCCAAGAAGCGTGGAAACCATCTTCGTGAACTTTTGGCTGCATCCAAGGTCTTTCAATGATTGAAGAATAAAGTCCCATTCCAATCTGTCATACACTTTGTCGAAGTCGATCTTAATGAAAACTAGATCTTGAGCAGACTCCTCAGCAAAAGCAAGGCCTTCCCAAATATCAATAATTGCTTCAAGTATAGATCTACCTTTGATAAAACCTTTCTGGTCCTCGCACAGCCATGACTTTAAATGACAGGAGATTCTGTTGGCGATAACTTTTGCAATTATCTTGTATCCAGTTTGGAGCATGGTAATCGAACGCCAGTTTTCAATTTTGTTCTTATCTCCCCGTTTGTGGATTAACTTGATGACGCCAATGGTCTTGTTATATAGTAGAGCCTTCATGATAATCAAGCACTTCTCAAAAGCATAACATAGTGATTTAACAATAATTTGGATTACCGATCGGGAGGAGGAGCAGCTTGCTGTCTTGGTCATGGGCCAGCGAAGCTCTTCCAAAGTAATAACGGAGCATTCAGTGAATAGTCTGAGAGAACACTCAACGAAGACTCCAGCACGATAGCCGGGCTCAGGCGATAGGCACTTCATCACTCTGAAGCACTTAAGGCTTGCACTTCATCACCAGCAGTTTATGGTATCGGAGAAACGAGCTTTGGCGCACGCATGTGTCGCGTAAGCAAGCTTTGGCGCACGGCTCGTGTTGCATTGTGGCTGAGTGCCACCGTTTGTTTATCCTGTGGTAGCATTGACCGCAGTTTAACCCAGTTTTGTAAATCCTTGTTCTTGTGGGATAAGGGGGTCCCATGAGTATTACGCCTTCCTTGTACAATTGCAATTTCAAAGTTAAAGTCTCGAGGAGTAGGCCTCGACCAAACCTCCATTTAAAAAAAAAAAAATCTCAAATTTTGGCAAGCGTTAAACAGGCTCCGGCGATTGTCTGGCTCCAACACGATAGTCGGGCTCTGACGATATTTGGTCCAGCATGATAGGCTGGCTTCGGCGATAGATGGTCCTGCACTCCGGTGATAAACCACTTTCTACCGTGTGGCTCATAGCTCAGACCTCTTCTCAGCCTCGTTGTTCGTGTCACCCTCGATTTCTCCTCGCTTGATGGCTTCCCGTGGATGGCTCCTTCACCTGTTGCGATAGCCAACGTCTCACGATAAACATGTTGGCCTATCGTGATTGAACCCGATTAAGGAGGCCCTTCTTTTAAAGATAAATTAAAACAAAGTTTAAATAAATAAGTGTTTGTGAAAGGTGGCCTTTAATTAAGGGCTTTCCTTCGCTTTGCCTCCTTTGCTCTTGGTTTTTGGCTTTGTCTCTTCCTTTTACTCCCCTTTGCGACCATCATCCTTGGGTTAAGGGTTCTCTCATCGATCCTTTGCGACTCTGTGGTTTTTGGGTGGCACTTCTTGTTCTTCTGAATCAAGGCTTATTTTTTGAAAACTTGTCGTGGAAGGTGTTATCAGCTTAGTTATCTTTGGATTGTTCCCGCCTCAATGTTGACCTTTTTTACCTCGTTGGTCCACTCTCAGTGCCCCCTTGAGATGGATTCCATCCCATCGGACGTCGCCCCTCCGGTGGTCTCTTTGTGCAAGGAGTCGGTGGCGGTAAAGCAAAAAGAGCTGATGAAAACTTGTCTGATCGGTCAAGTATTTGGCCCTAGGCCCCCTCTAGAAAATGTAAGAATTTGGTTGTGCAAGGAGTGGTTCCCGCGTGGTCTAAGTGTGTGCAAATGTCAATTCTTGCCGACGAATCACCTGGTTCTAATGTTTGAGAATGAAGAGATGGCCTTCCAGGCCCTACAAGCCAGTTCTTGGCAAGTGGGCCGGTCCACCTTATGTTTGTTTAAGTGGACCCCAGACTTTGTTCCGAACAGGTCAAAGCCTCTTCATTATCCGCTATGGGTGGAGCTTCCCAATCTGTCGTATTTCCTGCACCGATTTCTTCGAAAAGTCGTTTCTCCGATCGGTCATCCTATGGCCTCAAGAGAGGATGTTGGGGGACTAATCTACGATGGAACTCAATATTCCTTCAACACACAATGGCATCCACAAATATGTGTTGAAACACACTTGAACCAGGTCCTTCCCTCGAAGATCTCCATAGACTGTGGAGATGGTAAGATTTGGGTACAGGAGGTTACTTACAAGAATTTACCCAATGCGTGCTTCCGTTGCGGGCACCAAGGTCATAGGATCAAAGATTGCCCCTTGAAGCAAAGTACCAATAAAAACAAGCTTAAACCAGAAGGGGCCTCGGATCCTTTCCCTCAAGTTGGCACTCGGGGTCATCCCCAACCGAAGGAGGAAGAAGAGGGCACTCGTCTTGTAGAGACGGATTTAGAAGGATTCACTGAAGTAAGACATAGGAGGAAAGTTGGCCCTCGAAGATCAGTAGCAAGGAACGTTACGACCATTGCTCCTTCGATTAACATGTGCAGTAATCTAGAAAAGGCGATTAATGAGGTCGACTTCCCAGGTTATAACCATTATGAAGAAGACCCTGCTGATAATACCCTTGGGTGCTCTACCAGCAAAGAAGACAATCAGGAAGGTTACACCACAAGTAAAGAGAAAGGCTTCACTACTGGAAGAGCCCCCTCAAGAGTAGGATCCTAAGTCAAGAAGCTGGGAGGAAAAAATAAGATCACAAGAAAAAAAAAGATTGGGTCCCTCCCCTCAAAGAGGGCAACCATCAATAAGACGCCTTATTGCGATCATGCCAAGCCTCATATGCAGTGATAGACTGCAGCGCTTTAGTGGGACACCTGTTCAGTACATATGCTTCACACATGACAACCTCAAGCTAGAAACTATGTGGTAAAGCCTGACTCTTGACCATGCTCCTCTCCATCTCCATGAGTGACCTGTTCTTTTGTTTAGCAACTCCATTCTGTTGAGGTGTATACGGCACTGTACATTGGTGTTTTATTCCATGTTTAGCTAGAAATGCATTAGAATCAAAAGACATATATTCCCCCCCTCGATCAAAACGGAGGGTGCCCATTTTACATGCTGACAGATTTTCAGCCAAAACCAAAAACTGTTTGAAGCACATGAACACTTCGAACTTTGCCTTCAATGGATATACCCATGCATGCCTGGAAAAATCATTGATGAAAGTCAAGAAGTAAAGATAATTCGCAAAAGAAGGTGTCTGCATAGGACCACAAACATCACTATGTACAAACTGCAATTTCTGAGTAGCCCGAACTGAACCATCTTTTGGAAAGGACGAACGCTGCATTTTGCCCAAAATACAGCCTTCACAAACATGTTTACCAGGTGCCTTAAGTTTGGGCAAAGAGGACACCATTTCAGATTTCTGCAAGCGTAGCAAACTAGCAAAATTAAGATGACCAAAGCGTGCATGCGAAAGCTTTGCATCTGACATAGCCTGAGAATCATTTACTGCACATGCCAAATCATTTACAGATCTTTCATAGTCTATGAGCTTATATAGCCCACAATATAAAATGCCAGAAGCAATAATCACATTGCCATTTGACAAATCATGAATTGTACACCTGTCATCAACAAATTTCACAACCAAGCCAATCTTGGCTAATGCAGAAACTCATAAGAGGTTCTTCTTGATCCCTAGCACAAATAAAGCATCTGAGAAAGTGAAAGAACTACCATCAGCAGTAGTGAAAATGATCTCACCAAATCCCATAACAGGATAAGAGGAGTTGTTGGTGCATGTAACAGTATTCCCTGTAGGGGCAGGCCAGAGTGAAGAGAAGAAACTGCACTATGAGGTAATATGTTTGGTCGCCCCACTATCAAAATACTGCAAACATCTGAGTCTACTGTAGACATGCACTAATCATGAGAAGATGGGTCAAAACTACAGACAGTGGTAAACGCCCATTCTTCTTCCTGCACAAGATTAGCATACTCTGTTTTTGGTGTAGAGGCCTCTGCAACAACCATTCTAGCCTCTTTCTTCTTTGCCTCTTTAGCAACCAGTTTTGGATAGTTCTTTATGATTTCTTCTCATCTTTATTTTCCTTCTTCAAATATGTAAAATTAGCAGATTTTTGCTTACTAGTTGAAGAGCTCCATTTTCCTTTGCCCTTCTGACTAGCCAGGAAAGCTTGATCTGCAACTCGCATAATGGAGTTGTTCTGCCTAGACTGATCTTCCTGCAATAGACTAGAGACTAACCCCTCAAATGATAAGGCATTTGGATTGCCTTTCATCATCAACCGAAGAGTAGAAGCAAAACTCTAATATGAATCAGGAAGACCATTCAGAACGGTCTGCACAAGTGAGCTATCTGGTATAACCTCATCAGCAGAAATGAACTGTTCCTCCAAGTCTTTGATCTTCGTTAGGAAACTCTCCATACAATCACCTTCATTCATGTGCTCACTCTCCAACTGTTTTCGGAGGTAAGCAACACGAGCCTCATTCCTAGCTTGGTACAATGTGGTAAGTGTATCCCAAACATCCTTAGCTGTTCTGCAAGAGCGAATGTGAGGAATAATGGCACGTTTGATAGACAAAGCTATCAATGCATGTGCCTGGGCATCTCTGCCATCCCAGCAAATCTTCTCTACAGTAGGGAATATGCAGAATATCATCATCTTTGACACCTTCTGCATCAGCTTCAATACCTGCAGTTGTAATAGTTGTAGGTGTGATAGGACGTTTTTTGACACCCTGAACAATGTTCCACAGTCCTTTTGCAACCAACACATGTCACATCATATAAGCCCATAATGGGTAGTTGGTACCATCCAACTTATCCTCAATAGCCAACATACGGAATACATCACTACTTTTAGCCATGGCCGGTGACTAAAATACCTTGATGTAAAAATTGATTGTATCTCAAAAAGTTGAACAGAACTACCCAGACAAATTCTGCTAGGCCTATAGCAGACTTCCAGACACTTATACTGGTGAACAGAAACTGGTATATAGCTTTGGCACAAAAAGACGAAATAGCCTACACAAGCGTTGTGATAGTGTGTTCGGAGGCCGAAACGAGCTCAGATCGCGATTTTGGCACCACATAGCAAAGCTATTTTGATCTTGAAAACAGGTTGAGTATGCTCACCAAAATTCGTGCGATTTTGAGACTACAACCGGAGGAGTGTTGACGATGCCCTAGATGAAGCGACGACCTGCTCTGATACCAATTGTTGGAGTTAGAGGTCTGCGGAAGCACGCGGATAGCACAAGGAAGAAGAAGAAGCTTGGAGCTCAACACACAATACTGAATGTATTACTAGAGAATGTACAAAGATAAGTAGCCCATTAGGGCAATAGGCGTATATACAAGCCGGGGGAAAAAAGCCTCCTCAAGAGGGAAAAAAGTGCCTCGGTGGTCCTAGTGTGTTCACACACGTCACTACCTAAATATATCAACAAGATATGGGATAAAATCAAGCTCCATCTTGATCTAGTCGAGGTGAAAGACATGAAGGGGTTCTCTTGGTCTAATCTCCAATTGGGGGACTCTCTGAGAAAAGCAAGACTTGACAGATGTTACATCGACTAAAACACCATCCTTCAGTGGGGTATTCCTTCGATTTCCCAACACATGGACCTCACTATCCTGGACCACTACCCGATTACTCTTTCGTTCAAACCCATTCCCATGCTCCGGAAGGCTCCCTCGTTTCATGCTTGTCAAATGTCGTTTTCCCTCCCCTCTGTCTATCAAGAAATTTGTGCAATTTAGGCGGAGGCCTTTGCCTACTGCAATGAACCAGCTAAGTGCTGGAGAAGCGCGGTGGAAAGAACTCGACAAATTTTGATCAGGACTTTCAGTTTTGTTCTTATCTCCCCTTTTGTGAATTAACTTGATGAAACCATTATTAAGACACTCAGGGAGGGCACCGAAGGAGAGAGCCTCTTGCCACACCAGAAGCAGTGGGGTGGCCACCACGTGCTTGAAGGAATTGAAAAACTCGTTGGTGAGGCCATCAGGCCCTGGACTTTTTCCATTGGGAAGAGCATCAATAACCTCGATAATTTCATTCTCCGAAATGTTAGCATCTAGTAGAGAATTCATGTTCTGTGGGATCCTAGATTGAACAACCCTTGAGATGGTTGCCATGCAGTCACGCCTATGCAGGGAAAGAGGAGTCGAGGCCTTGAGAAGATGGGTCCATGATATCTGTTCTCAACTTCCATGCTACATTCGATCCCATTGTTATCGACCAAGAAGGAGATGGATTCCCTAGCTTGTTTCCTTTTGAGCATGTTACACATCTCTTTCGATGGTTTGTTGGCCTTCAGTGCCCACCAATCTTTGAACAATATTTGAAGATTTTTCCTTTGAACCGACTCCTCTAATCTTAGTCTTCCCCTAACTTTCAGAAGACCTTGTTGGTATTGCAATTTACCTTCGTTCACTTCTTCCTCAAGCCGTGAGAGGCTCCTGTATACCATTTCTCTTCTTTTTTTTCGGATATCTCTTAAAGAGAAAGGATTGCAAGTTAGGTTCACAAGAGGAGGAGCATATGTGGAAGACCCTAGCCAAGGTTCGAAAGAATAGCAAAGGGAGAAAAAACAAGTAGATTATTCACCTTTGAGTTGCAAGACACAAGGAACATAGCTCTCTTCAACTATGGTAATCAAACATTCACAGAAATAGAGGTTTGGCACAAGAGATTGGCACATATTGGTGAAAGATCACTAAAGCAACTATGTAGAGACCAAAGTGTGCTCAGACTCCCTAATTTATCAAAGCAATACATGATTTATAAATGCAGTGCATGTCAATTTGCAAAGTTCAGGTTACCCTTCATGAAGAAAGGCTATTTGTATGAAGATCCTTTGGATTTGGTTCACACACATGTATGGGGACGTAGCAAGGATGCTTCAATATCTGGATCAAGGTATTATGTTTCATTTATTGATGATTGCAGTAGATGGACTATCCTATTCTTTATGAAACACAAAGATGAAGTTTTTTCATGCTTCAAAAAATATCTAGCTCTTGTGGAGAATCAAACAGGTAAATCACTAAAAAGGCTAAGGTCAGATGGAGGGGGAGAGTACTTCTCCCATGAATTTGATTCTTTTCTTCAAGAAAGAGGAATCAAAAGAGAGGTAAGAACAAGATACACTCATGAGCAAAATGAAGTGGCAGAAAGGAGGAATAGGGCAATTGTTGAAGCTGCAAGGTCCATGTTGAATGAAAAGCATTTTCCTAATTATCTATGGGTTGAGGCTATATCTACAGCCACTTACTTGACTAAGAGGTTGCCTTCAAAATCCCTTGATGGGATGACTCCATATGAGGCTTGGAATGGAGAAGACCTAGCTTAGATCATTGTAAAATTTTTGGATGTATTGCTTATGCTCATGTTCCCTCACAGGTTAGAGGCAAGATGGATCCAAAGGCAGAACGGTGTGTATTCATTGGATATGACAACAATCATAAGGGTTATAGGTTATACAACCCTACCAACAAAGGATTCTTGGTAAGCAGAGATGTAGTTTTTTATGAGAACAATTCATGGTATGAAGATTCATGCAGGAAGGTCAAATTGCCATATGACCTTGAAGAAGATTTTCCAAAT
Source organism: Ceratopteris richardii (assembly GCA_020310875.1). NCBI lineage: Eukaryota > Viridiplantae > Streptophyta > Polypodiopsida > Polypodiales > Pteridaceae > Ceratopteris > Ceratopteris richardii. The sequence continues at coordinate 118,773,096 of CM035406.1, forward strand.
CTTGGCAGAGAACATCAACCAAAGATTGAAGAACAAGATACTTTAGAAGATGATGAAGAAACTCATATGGAAAAAATCAACGCATGGAAGTCTAAAGGTAAATCAAAATTGCAGGAACTTGGACATGAGGCAGAATCATCACAACATGGATTAAGAAGATCTATAAGGGAAAGAAAAAAACCAAAAAGGTATGGGTTTGACACCTCATTAGTAATTAAACATTCTATTTACATAGCACAAGACATAAATCAAGAGGAGCCATCATCCTTTGAAGAAGCCAAAGCAAAATCAGAATGGAAGCATGCAATGAAGGAAGAAATTGAAGCACTTGAGGAAAAAAACAGTTGGGATTTGGTGCCCAAGACTTCATCTATGAAGGTAATAGGCTGAAGATGGGTCTATAAACTCAAGAAGAATTTTGATGGTTCCATAAACAGGTATAAGGCAAGGCTTGTAGCAAGAGGCTTTACACAAACTCAAGGAGTTGATTATGAAGAAACCTTTTCTCCTGTAGCTAAGATGCCTACAATTAGAGTATTACTCAGTATTGCTTCTTGCAAGAATTGGAAGATACTTCAACTAGATGTAAAGAATGCATTCTTGAATGGTTGGATAAGCGGAGGTATATATGGCACAACCACCTAGTTTTGAGAATCAAGTTTATCATGATTATGTGTGTAAACTTAACAAAGCATTGTATGGTCTCAAGCAAGTCCCAAGAGCTTGGAATTTTAGGCTTGTTTCATTCTTGCAGGATAAAGTCTTTCAACCTAGCAAGCCAGATCCTTCACTCTTTATTAAAAAGAGCAATTCTGAGGTCATCTACCTATGTGTATATGTAGATGATATTATATTGACAGGAAATGATGCAAATGGTATGAAGAAGATCAAAGATCAGATGAGAGAAGAATTCAAGATAAATAATTTAGGTTCACTTACCTACCTCCTAGGTTTGGAAGTTGTTTACAAAGATCATGATTTATTTCTCACTCAAAGGAACTATATCAAGGATATGTTAGAAAAATTGAAGATGGAGGATTGTAAAATTGCAGGTACTCCAATGGAGGTCAACCATAAATTGAGCTCACATGAAGGTGAACTCATAGAGGAGATCACATCATATCAAACCCTTATGGGTAGTCTCAACTATGCCACATTGACAACGGTAGATATATGATATAGTGTGAGTGTGCTAAGTCAATTCATGCACACACCAAGGAAACCGCACATGGATGCTACTAAGAGGATACTCAAATATCTCAAAGGAACCATAAATGAAGGACTGTATTATCCTTATGTATCTGATTTAGGGTTGAAGCTATTTTTTGATGCAGATTGGGCTGGCTCCAAGGAAGATAGAAGGAGCACTTTAGGTTATCTTACCTTTGTAGGTTCAAAGCTTATTTCATGGTCATCGAAGAAGCAACCCACAGTTGCTCTCTCTTCTACTAAAGCTGAATACAAAGGTCTTGCCATAGCTACACAAGAAGCTATGTGGATGAAGACATTATTCAAAGATCTTGGATTGGAGTTTGGAACTCATACTATTTTTGGTGACAACATGAGTTCTATTCATTTAGCTGCTAACCCTATTTTTCATGCAAGGACTAAACACATTGAAGTTCATTATCACTATGTAAGAGAGAATGTTGTAAGCAAAGAGATTCAAATATCATATGTGTCCACTCATCAACAATGTGCAGATATTTTGACCAAAGCAATGGATGGTACAAAACTTTGCAAATTCAAGGCTATGGTTGGATTGCAGGCTATTCTTGAAGATTGAAGACCTCAAGCATACTTGGCTTGAGGGGGAGCTGTTGGAACAAATCTATTACAAGCCTAAGTATTGGCTTGAGTTTCTAGGAGAAGTAGTAAGAGAAGATAATGTATGGAAATTAAGAGTTCACTTGTGAACTCACCCTTGTAATTGTTTGATAATTTACTTGATGTAAAAGTAAAAGGAATCAAAAGTGGTTGAGTTCACTTGATAAAAATAGAGAAAGAAGCCACAAATTCATGATTTGGAGGTTGGAGAATCAATAAACCTCTAAAAATTAGGAAACTACTTTTAGGTGAGCAAGATTCAAATTCAAATCTTGGCTCCAAAACTCTCTATATATACATGGTAGTTGTCGCACTTTGGAGGAGTCCATCAGCTGAGCTATATGCTATACCAACTGTGGATACAAGGCACACATGTATCTGTAAGTTCATTGTATTCTACACTCAATACACATTCATATTTATGATCATACAAGTTCATATCTTCATGGTTGTGTGACTCTACTCTTCACTGTTATGCTTCTCAAGTTTTCTAATTAGCTTGTAGAGATCACCTCTCTCAGTGTGGTGCATCTTTTTTAATACTATCTTCCAAAATTGGTGGGAAGTGTTGCATATTCGTGGAAACACCCATTTAAGTGCATAGAACAAATTTCTTGATTCCATCATTTAAAGGTTCACGATGAACATCTTAGTCTATATTCTTTAACTTAGGGAACTTCAAACGTACCTATTTGGGAACTTCAAGCTATCAGTGCAAGTTTGGGTGATAGTCTTCCAAAGGACATCACTAAAGTTTTTATGATATCATTTCCTAATTTTTGCTTCTTGGAGATAGTCTATGTAACAGATTCATCACACTATAAACTCATGACTTGGGAAAAACTCTACAGTGTTCAGGTTGTTATGGCAATCATAAATACCCTTGTACACATTAATTTTGGAATTCAACCTTAGTAGCACTCCAACATGTTAATTGGGGTGATCCATGGGGATGGTGTGAATCGGATGATAAATGGAAATTGGGAAAATTTCATACACTCTAGCAAGCATTGCCTTACAAAAAATGATTTTTAAGAAGGTTCTTTCTCTAAAATAGGGGGATTCATAACGTAACTGACCAAATTTGGCCAGATATTCCTGAACTCCATCGTTAGGATTAGATGATGCATTATGGATTTAGGCAGTGGATGAACATATGCATTGGATTTGTTCTTTAAGACCAAGTTTAATTGAAGGCAGAGAATTTGCATGATGGTCTTTTAGGTGGTGGATTTTTTTCCAATTGAAGTTTGATTTATATGACTCATAGATCACAAGGAACTTTATACCTTGTCACCCATCAAATCCTCAATATACAAATGAGAAGTGTGAAATTGTGATTTTTTCTTTCATGGGTGATGATGATTTATTGAAAAATCTGTCCACACCACCAAAATGAATGACTATAGTAGGCACAAGTATACTTCACTTTCTAGATTCAAAACCTTCTTGGAAGGCTTGGAGAAGGGTACTCAAAAGAGGTAGCAGACCAATAATTCTGCAACTCGTCCTCCCAAGAGAGTGATTGTGTATGTGTCAAAAAATAAATGCATCCATACTTTGTTGCATGAAATAAGAGATAAAGTGGGCAACCCCTATTGGGACTAAGTCTAAGAGAAATTTTGCAATTCCTAATCCTCGATCTTATGGCAGTAATCTAGGATCTAAGGGATCCGATCACAAAACAATAGGCATAGGCCTACAACTAGCAGTAATCCTTTTGAGGTTCAACTTGATAACCCTAATCAAGAAGTAGACCCAATAATTTCGAGGCAACCTCCAGATAGATTCCAAGAAAGAGTGCCATCATAAGAGAAATGTGCTCATGTATCACTTTTTTACAAACAAGTGAACGTGCAAGTTAATCCTCAACCAAAAAATCATGACTAGAATGCAAGGCCTAGGATGATGACTTTGACCATGCCAAGTGTCAAAGTACATGCATAAATATTATGATGGGTCTAATAATCCTTACTATCATATAGAACCCATCTATTTGTGATAAACCACTCTATCATGATAGATAAAAAATGCAATAGACCATTGTCTATCGTGATACACTAGATTTCTGATAAACCTTGTCTATCATGACATACATCCTTTGTTGTGATATACCAAAGTCGATAGACCCCTCTATTGGTAGAACCTTTCTATTGCCGTACAACACTGTATCATGATAGACATCCTCTATTGCAATAGACGAGCCTATCATGACAAGCATATTACTAGGAAAAAAATTTTAAAGTGGATTTTTGGGCCAAAATTAAAGCTCCTTTTATGATTTTTCAAGGTCTATCAACCATCTAGGGCATAGAAATGACTTTATGATTTTCAAGGTCGATCAACCATCTAGGGCATAGAAATGATTGCAGTGCATTGTATAGCAGTGCTCAAGTACATGAACATAGTTTAGAATGTTATTTTTATCTTGAGATAATCTATTAGAGCATATAACAAAGGTTAGAAATTACTAAACCCCCTTCGTCAATTCTAGCCTAGGCTACGTACATAGTCCTAGGTTTATATTTTAGGATTGCGATAGGAATGAACAAGTTTAAGACATCTTGAGGAACATCAAGTCCAAAATTGATAAGTGAAAATTCAAATATGAGAACCTAAAGGAAAGAAATTAAACAAACGGTGAAACGATAAATTTAGCTCATGCAAGTTATTCCTAACAATGCCAAATAGAGATAAGAACTAAATCATATCCACATAGAAAAGAAGAAGTGATTGAGAATCAAAGAACCCATTTGTATGGAAATTATTGTTTAAGGGAAAGGAGTAGAAAATTCATGAATTTGTGATCACGAAAAGATCTTGGCAACGAGGATTGATAAAGCTTAATGTCTTTTGAAGTTAGTGTTAATTGTAGTGTTAGATCTTGGTCAAAGCAATTGGGTAGCCACCTCTCTAACCTAAACTTTGAAACTCAAGAATCAAACATTTCAGATAGCATGGAGAGACCCACGATCAGTTGAGGGTAGCCTATTTAGAAGTTTTGGAAGGGTTGTAAAAGACATAATTGGAGGAGAGACCCACAATCAGTTGAGGGTAGCCTATTTAGAAGTTTTGGAAGGGTTGTACAAGACATAATTGGAGTATATACGTACCAACCAATTAGGCACTCACATCTGTGAGGATGATGTGAGAAGATTGGTAGTCGAAAACCCTAAGACTTAGTAGATCCTACACTAGAAGGTTTGGACATGATTTTCAAAGCATACCATGCTCATCTCAAAGAAGGGCCAAATGCAGCCAACCTAGAAAGGAGTTACCCAAGAGCTAATTTAGAGATTGAGCAAACCAAGCTATGTGTTAAAATGGTTGGCCTAGTGCAAGCTATGTTTGAGGCCAGCCAACTCTTGAATAAAAAAAATCAATCAAGCCATAGTTCCATTTCCAAGGTTTATTAGAACAATTAGTGTGAACGGTGGATAGACCAAAGGATTCAACCCCACATCCTAACTCGACTGAGTGTGGAATTCCTCCCTCCATTACCAAGTAGTCTCAAGAGTTCTTGAGGGAAATCCAAGAATAGAAGTGGTCTAAGGAATGAACAAACCCCCTCCAATATATGAAATTAATGGTTTATAAGATCAATTTCTCCAAGACATTCAATCTCTCTTCGGATGTTAGATAGAACCACAATTAGAAGATTGATTAGATTTCAAGTATAACTCCCTACAAGAGTTATCGTACTTCACAGTCCCTTGGGAACCTAAATCACCTCAATTGAGATGCTCCATTACGTTAATGAGAAGCAAATTCCATTATACCTAGGAATAGGGAGGCATTGAAGAAGATTTGCTTCTAAAAGTGAAACCAAAGTTGTGGAAACATGTGGTGAATCAACTCCAAGAATTTGATTGCTCCCATTCATTTGCATGATCCAAAAGGAAAGTACCTAAAATCCTCATAGGTAAGATTGGAGACATGAGTGAAGGTGAGGAAGGTAACACCTATCTTCCCATTACCTATCAGGGCCACACAAATAAGGATATCTTAGATTCAAGTGTAGGTGTTGTCATTGATACCACATATTTATGGATGTGGTGGGACAAACTAGCTTTGCATCCTAAATGAATGAAACTCCAAATGGCCAAAAACCACATTGAATGCCCATTTGGGTTGCTAGAAGGAATCACCTTCACCACCTATGGCATAGAGTTCAAACATACATTTTCCATTTGTGACTCAGGGAAGATTCATGTGTAAAAAATGATACTAGGAAAACCATTCATGAGATGACTCTAAATAGTATAAGAATAGGGCACTAACTCTTTGTACTTGAAACACTTAGGGATAATGAAAAAGGTTAACTTGAAAGACTACACATAAAGAAATGTCTCCCCTATAATGGAATCCTATCGACAAGATACAAGAGGATTCTATATCCGTAGACTCTATGAAATATTTAGATCCATCTTGGATATATGAAGAGACTACTTTTTGGATTTGCAAAGTAGCTGAGAAAGAAGAGAAAGATTAGAGGCCAAAGAGTTAGGAACATCCCAAAATACTAGATCTATACATGACCCAACCTACACACCAATGGTATTCCTTGATGAAGAACTTGAGCCTCATGGTTGGGCTGAGATACTAGTAAATATGGAAATTGAGGTCAATGAAGAACAATGGTCCCTCCATTGTGATGAATATGCCTATGATATATCACTTGTTTATGTGTGAACCCATAAATGATGATGAGGATGAAAATGATCTAGAACCCAGAGTAGTGGACCCCTTATGTGATGGAAGAATACTTGTATCTGGTAGAAGCAAAGAGACAAGGAAAAAGTACAACCAAGAAAAAAATATTCATAACCAATAAGACACATGAGGTAGAAAAGAAGAAGAAACATAAGAAATCCCCACAATTAGAGAAAGGATCATTTTTTGAAGTACTAGAGAATTTTAAGAAGTATGAGGTTGAAGATAGAAGAATATTAGTGAGAATGCTAAAGAGGGAAGCATTAATGAGAGAAACCTATGACAACAAAGAAGTGATGAAGCAAATCATGGTGACTATTGAAAATCAAGAGGAGAGATGCAAATACATAGGAGAAGATCTAAGTCCTGATGAGGAAGAAGAGTTAATGAATATTCTACAAGAATATAGAGAGATACTCACATGGACATATAAAGATTTTAAAGTTGTTGACCCAGAGATTTATTTGCACACGATCTCGATAAAATTAGGAGCTAAACCCACAAAACAAAAAACTTAAATGTATAATGATAGTTATGCTACTAAAATAAAAGAGGAAATTGATAGAATTAAAGAAGCTGGATTCACATTATGGATGTATACCCTCATGGGTGAGGTGGCATAAATACCACATAGCATCACTCAATAGAAGATAGGAGAGGGGAGTCTCTCTTGTTAACTTTATCACAAAGGCAGATCTCAGGCATGGTGGGAGGAGGAACAAAAGATATGTCTCTGCGTGCGAGAGCATGGAATGAGTAGTCCATGAATGCCATCCAAAAAAGAGAATTTTTTGACACTAGGATTAGAGCTACATGGGATGGCGGTCACACAAAGGCACTGTAGAGGAATTGAAATCGTGCCATATGAAGAATGATGTCACAAGTGTAGGATATCCATGTGCTCAAAATTTCTTGATGAACATGAGTTCGTGCAGACAATTTTCAGGATATTGATAGGAGGTAACCTTTGCACTTGCTTGAAGGGGGATTGCTTCCACATTGCAAGAGGGAAATAGCTTGTGTTTGGAAGTTTATCTCTTGGAGAAAAAGACGTAAGCCAATTGCTCACTTCTTGAAGATATGTAGATCGTGAGCTTGTCCCTCTTGGATGTTCATGTGTTTTAGCATAGAGAAAAAAAGGACTGACATCCATGTTGGACTTTGGACACTGGCTGCTATTGTTTGCATCTTGACATTACTATTGGAGTCGAGAGGCATGAGGGATGAGAAATTTGGGAACTTGAAAGCTACTAATACTTTAAGCAAAGGAAAAAAGTGGTCTAGGAAGGCAAATTGAAGGATTTAAAAAGAAAAGAGGTCATGTGCAATGATAGAGAGGATCTCTTGGATGGGCATGATGTTCGTCAAGGCAATGAATAGCAATAGACAAAGATGCTCTCTTCAATTGAATATAAGGACCCTTATGACATCCTACATGATTTTAACAAGAAGGAGGAGTTATAGCTTCAATTTCCAAGTTCGAGTGTTTTTGAATTTCTACAAAAACTTTATTTTTGAGAAGGATAATGAAGGGTTAGAGGCCCAAGCTCTTGGAGGGAAATCATGTGTATGGGGAATATGAGGTATATAGTCTCATCTTGAGTCAAGGATTCCCTCAAAATATAAGAAGGAATAATCTTAGGGTATCTCCAAAATAGCTCTTTTTCATGATTTTTGCATAATCTACAAGTGTTATTTTGATAAGTAAACGTTTTGGGAAAGGGAAATGAAAAGGTTGTACATCTATAATGTGACAAATTCTAAGTGGGAGAAGATGCTAGGACCTATTTTGACTTTTGGAACCCTTCATAAAGATGTAAGAACCAATGAAAGGGAAATAATATGCTCACAAAAGTATCATTTACTAACAAGAACTATTTATAAATGAGACAACCAAAGAGTATTATCTTGCTGTGTGGATGAGGAAGAGTACCAGAAGTGGGTACAATAGACACATGTACGTGCACTTCGATGTCACTACTCTAAGCATAGAACACTAGAAAATTTGAAATGCTTAGGAGTATATTGCCTGCAATGGATTCAGATGCTCATAATATGATTAACCATTGCCCTAGTTGTCTCAACATACCTCCAATGGATTACACAAACTCTTTATCATGTTTCCTTGGTACCTGAATGGAGAGCTCCATTGGTAAAATTTTTGAAAACAAGAACGTTTTCGAATGATATGACTTTAGCCAGACAACAAATTCTAGCTCAAGACGCCCAAGGATATGCATTACAATTAAAGCCCTGATTGATTTAGGAGCTGCCACAAGTGCCATTAGAAACTCTTGTTGTCAAGATATGGTCTTACAAGTGAAAGAAATAAGGCATATCTATTGGGATTAGGAGGTGTAAAGACTTCATGTTTGGGAGAGGTGGAAGTGCTATTCTCTTACACGATGTTTTTCTAATAGTCAAACTCTTGGTTGTCATGATGATGACCTCACAAGACCTATAGTATTGTTCCAAGATTGGATATATAATCACGTAGTAGACTTGAAACTTAGAACAAGACTTTTGTAGGTTCGGGTCAACAAGCAATGCCTTGCAATTGAATTAGAAGGCCACAAACCTTCTTCTTCCAAGTCCACACACATCCCATGTGCTCCCAAGCTTGAGGATCATAATGCTTCAATCCAATCTAGGCAAGCCATGCATGTGGTGGACTCCCCTTCTTTCCAAAGAGAAGCGTTCCCATTACTAAGGAACAGCTACCGACATTATGACAAATGCAAAGCCAAAGAGTAAAGAAAGTTCAAAACCATGCTCGAATATCACTCCATTGTGGACGAAAAATGGCTCCAAGAATGAAGCTGATTTGGGTAAAGAATGTTTTGGGTGACCAATTGGTAGCTTAAGAATAAGAGGACAATAGATCTTCATATGAGAAATCAACCAACAACTCATCAGACTTGGATACACAAGCAATTTTTATGGGCACAACCCACCACATCTCATATATGGGTGTCAATCTAGGCAAGCCATGTGTGTGGTGGAGCCCCCTTCTTTTCCAAAGAAAAGTGTTCCCATCACTAAGGAACAAACATCGAAATAATGCCAAATGCCAAGCCAAGGAGTAAAATGGTGGAGTCTGATGTCTATGGAAGCACATGAACAACACAAGGAAGAAATAGAAGCTTGGATCACTACACAACAATGAATGCATTACCAAGAGAATGTACAAAGATAAGTGATCCATTAGAATTATAAGCGTATATACAAGATAGGGGAAAGAAACCTCCTAAAAGAGGGAAAAAAAATCCCCAATGGTCCTAACTTTGTTCACACACCACTACCGAAATATATCAACAAATGCCTCTCAGGAGGGATGCGGTGAACCAGGAGCTAAGACTTATGTATAAGGAAGTTGCAAGCTATGTAGAAAGAGATCAATCCTCAAAAGGAAGTAAGCCCAAACCTTCGTGAAAATCTTGAAACTTCTCCCTAGATAGAGCCTTTGTGAAAAGGTATGCAATGTTATCCTGTATAGGCACATTTGCGAAACCAATCTTCTGTTAGAGAACCTATCCTTAACATAATGATAGTACACCTGATGTGCTTAGTGCAAGAATGGAACACATGGTTCCTCACAATTGCCAATGCACTCTGACTATCAATGAACAAATAGAAGTGGCCACAAAAGGTTGCTTCTTGCTCAACCAAGATATGCATGAGCTACCAAGAATGAAGCAAAAACCACTAGTGGACACACGTGTTGTAGCAAACAACCTAGTTTGAGTCAGACAAACATGTAAATATGGCGGTAGTGATCCCCCCTTGAGATAAAAAAAATCCAAGTAGCTCGGTACCACTCAAGTAGCGAAAGATGCGCTAACCCACCTGCCAATGCTTGACACCTAGGCAATGCATAAACTTGCTCATTTGGGAGACAACAAATTGAATATTAAGTTGAGTTATGCATAAGCAAATGAAGCATCCAACAACTTGCTGATAGAGAAGAACATCAAATGCATCTCCAACATCATGAAGACTTAACCTAAACCTATTTCCATAGGAGTGGCAATAGGATTGCAATCTTCAAGGCCGAAATGTTGGAATAATGTGTCAATATATTTGGTTTGACAAAAAGCTATTACCCCATCAACTTGAAGTGAGAGGAAGTTAAGAGAGAAAAAGAAAATAAGAAAGAGACAAAAGTGAAGAGAGATAATAGAGAGCAAGAGTGAAGAAGAGAGAGAGAATATATAGAGAGAGAGAGAGAAGAAAAGAGTGAGAAGAAAGTGAAGAGAGAGAATAAGAAGAGAGAGAGTGAAGAGAAGTGAAGAAAAAAGCTAAAGTAAGAGAGAGAAAAAGAAAGTGGAAAGAGAGAAAAAGAGAAAGTGAAGAGTAGAGAGTGAAAAATACAAATAGAGAGAAAATGAGTAAAAGAAAGTGTAGAGAGAGAAAAAGAGAAAGTGAAGAGTAGTCAGAGAAAAAGAAAAATAGAGAGAAGAATCCAAAGAGAGAGAAAATGAGTAAAAAAGCATAGCATGAGAAAAAGAGAAAGTGAAGAGTAGAGAGAGAAAAAGAGAGAAAGTGAGAAAGAGAGGAGAGAGAGTGAAGAGAGTGAGTAGGGACAAAAAGGAAGTGAAGAGAGGGAAAGAGAGAAGTGAAGAGAAAAGAGAGAGAAAGAGAAGAAAGAGAGTGAAGAGAGAGAAAGAGAAAAATACTGATAGAGAAGAGAAAAGAGAGATGATAGAGAAAGATAGAAAGAGAAGAGTAAGAAGTGAAAGTGAAGTGAGAAGAGTGAGAAATAAAAGTGAAGTGAGAGAAAAACAAGAGAGAAGTGAAGTTAATTCATTGGTTATTTGTTTTAAATATTGATTTTTGCCTTGGATGGTAAACACTAGCAGAATTTGTACTAAACTTTTCTAGGACAACCAAAGAGAGAATCAAAGAGAGACAATGGAGGCCTTTGGGACCAACCTATAGGACTATTTTACAAAATTTCTAGCATTTCAAAATAAGAAAAATCACATGTTATTAATGTTTGAGTCCATTGTGAAGGAGAAAGGTTAGTTCTAAGGTTAAAACATTATTGAATTCTTTCAATTCTTTGTAAACAAAGCACAATCTTTTGGAATCCCAAAAGAAGAATGGTGTTTATAGGCTGAAATGTCTGTATCAAACATTGTCTTGTCTCCAAAGGTAGGGTATGAGAATGGGGATTATGATTGTAACACCACAATCATAACATATCTTTACATTCCTTAATTGATTATCACTTATTTTAACGTTCTGTATCAAACATAACAAGACACTCTCCAAAGGTAGGGTATGAGAACGGGGATTATGACTATAACACCACAATCATAACATATCTTTACATTCCTTAACCATAACATATCACTAATTTTAATATAAATAGACTCTACTTAAACTTCTCAATCTTTTACATTCCATCACGACACTCTATGCTTTCATAGGTCTGTTCTACAAAGCTTCGTTTTATAGAATTTTTAGAATCACCACTCTGCATAGAGAGACTTTTGAATATCGTACCATTCTCCTTTCTATCCTCTTTGTAATCTTTTTTACACACTGTTCTGCATCACAAAAATAAAGAACACCTAATTTTTAGGCTATAGGAAACTCTTTGAATATCCATAAAATAACCCCTTCCTATTACAAAGTAAATTACAAAGATTGTGGTTGTCCATTCCAGTTGCTAACATTGGCACGCATGGTGGATCCGAACCCACTAAATTACAAAAGAGTGTTTACAAATCATCATCATTATTTTGTAGCTCGAGGAACATAATCCTTTCTATATCATATCTAAGTTCCTTAAGCATCTCCTCTATATTTTCTTCAGCTAATCGGATTTTTGCCTCAAAAAACTCCTTCGGATCTAGCAAAGTTTGGCTTGCACTTCTGCAACTAATTGTGGTTGCTTCCAAATACGATATTCAGTTCTGCAACTTTTCTAACATATTATTAAAAGTTATTGTAACATTTGAAATCTTCTTGATATAATCTTTGGCTAACTGCTTTGCTTCACCGAGTTGTATTTTATGCTTGAGCTCCAAAATTGAGGCACTTTTCTTTAACTTTATTAATTTTGCCTCCTTCCCTTCTGAAACTAGATTAGCATCTGCACAACGCTATTTCCATACTTCAATCTACTTCTCAAGCTCTGGAATACTAGCGAGTTGTGCCGACACCATGTCAAATCCTTCTTTTCGCACAGTGCGGAGTTTGTCTTCGAGTTCCATAAACTCCGAGTTTTGCACTGCCAGCTTCTCTTCGCTTCCTCAAATCAATACATCTTGCCTCTTTATCTCATTACCCTGTTCATTAGCTTTCTTCTTTAATCTTTGCATTTCCTACTCTTCCTTCTATAACTTGGATGTCAATTCTTTATTGGCCTTCTTCAACTTCTGCTTCGAGTTTTGGGTTTGTGTGAATTTTTTGCCTAGAGACAAGCTACTATCTTGGCTTTTTTTTCAGTTGCACCTTTGGTGCAGTGTTTTTCACTAAGGCTGCATTCAACTCCTCCATCATCTCTTCATGAATTGTGCTCTCTCTCCCTGCACTCGTTCTTCTGAGTTCATGCACTTCTACCCTAAGTTAGCTGAGTTCTGCATTCATTTCTGCTTTCTCTGCTTCCCAACCTTCTTTCTACTGAGAGAGTGCAACCCATTTCTTTTTCAACTCATCCATTCTAACTGCACTCCATTGTATTCCTCTGGTTAGATCCCCAAGAATCTCTGGGCTTATGAGTTCATTGGGATAAATCCAAGGATATATGTAATCATTGCATCTAATGGGAGATAACTTCACTCTGTCATCACTCTGTTTCTGTTTATCCATAAGACTACAAGAAGTAAATATATTAAGTACTAGAATCTTTCGAGATCTTTGTGCACTATGGTTGTTTTGCTCTTGCTATTTTCGGAGTCTCTCTGCCTCCACTTTCGCTTGTCTTTTCTTCTCTTCCTCCACACAACATCGGGCTTCCTATTCTTCTTCTAATCTCTTCCATTTTTCTTCTTCTAATCTCTTCCTTTTTACTTCTTCTAATCTCTCCCTTGTTGCCTCTTCCTCCACAGCTTTCTGTTTAGCCTCTTTCCTCCGGTTCTCCTCCACTTGTTGCCTTTGAGATTGCTTTTCTTCATCCCTATCACCTATAGTCTGGTCTTTTGAAGAACCCTCTACTAGTTTATGCCCAATAGCTTTTTTCTTCAATATTTGGAGAAAAACCTCCACTATAACTACATTACATTCTCAAGGTAGAAAGGTTATATTTTTTAGAAAACAATAATGTAAATAAGACTTTGATTTTGGAGTCCATGACTACATTTACTGCTCTTCCTATCCTCCTAAATAGACAATGGACCTCCTTCTTCAATTTCCGAAAAACAATGTTGGCCTAGTTCACCTACGTTTTGGTCGATTCCTTCATCAAAGCATAGGGTTATTGCGAAACTCCATAATGTTTACCTTGCATATTGATAATTATTGTCATAAGTAATAAGCCGAACTTTATAGGATTGTTGTTGGGAAACTGTATAAACTTGTATTCGCCCAAACATGGCTTTCCCGACGGTCTACATATTTTTGTTGCATCAACCGACTCTGTGCTTGCTGTGATACTGGTGTTAGCAACATGCAGCCACTCTGCAATTAGGGCTTGCTTTAAATAAAAGGTGTGATCTTGACCTACATGCAAGCTTATCACTTGAACGTTGAGGTCGTTTCAAACTATCTACCTTGTAATCTCCTTAGCTATGTCCTTTGTCCACGGGTGTGGGCGAATGATCCGCCAATCCAATGAGCGCATTGTAGCAGCCAATGACACTCGAACCATTCCTTTTGCTCTTGAGAGTATCTTTTAGGTATGTTCAAAAGATGAGTGTCAAAAAAAGTGATCGCCATAACTGTATCGCTACTACGTCTGTTGATTGCTGAATGTCATCGATGCACTGCTCGCTCTGATCGTGCCTTCACCAAATAAGCTGGATTCGATATTGTCCTCAGCCTTTTATTGCCCACACTTTTGCATTGAGAGCATCTTGTCTGCATCATGATTGCACAAAATGGTGTCTTTACTTTGGCCATTTTGCACTCATCATAGCCCTCATAATAAGGATCATAGGATCAGAATCATAATAATGTAGCCGCCACCATTGTTAATAGCTTGTAGGATTTGCATGTTGAGTAGTTATTCTTCCACTTTTGCACAAACTTGTATTTTCCGTTTTGCAAAAAAAATCCTTTCTTCTTCCCTTTCCACTTGCACTTGTTATCTGTCTATCCGTCTATCTGTCTATCTATCTATCTATCTATCTATCTATCTATCTATCTATCTATCTATCTATCTATCTATCTATCTATCTATCTATCTATCTATCTATCTATCTATCTATCTAACAATCTATCTATCTATCTATCTATCTATCTATCTATCTATATATCTGTCTATCTATCTATCTATCTATCTATCTATCTATCTATCTATCTATCTATCTATCTATCTATCTATCTATCTATCTATCTATCTATCTATCTATCTATCTATCTATCTATCTATCTATCTATCTATCTATCTATCTATCTATCTATATATCTTCATCTTCTTCCTTCTTCCTTCTTCTTGCCTTTCAACTTCTTTTCCTTCTTATCTACATATAGAGCACTCGTTGAGTTACAATGATAGGAGTTACCTTCCTTTATGCCATTGTTGGCCTCTTGATTGAAGAGTTTTCCAAGAAAGATGTTGAAGTCTAGAGTTTGCACATTTATGATGAGATCATAGGCTATGGTGAAAGATTGCCATTGCTTGTCAACTCTAATCCCATTGACTATTTGACTCATGATGGCCTCTTCTTCAATCATCTCTCCAATGGATGCCAATTGATCATCAACCTCCTTGACCTTTGTAAGAAACTCAATGATGGTTTGTTTTGGACTCTTCTTTATGTGGTTGAACTCATTCCAAAGATGGTTCTTCCCTGCTTTTGTACTAGCAGAAAAGAAAGTCTCTAGGGCATCCCAAGTCTCTTGAGATGTCTTGCATCCTCTAATATGTGGTAATGGAAAATGAGAGATAGAGGTGAGTATGTATGACCTTGCTTGAGCATGCCTTGCACACCAAAGTGTGAGCCTATCTGTTTCCTCTTGAGTAGGTCCTCCTTTGGATCTTGGAATAGGCATTGCTTCATCGCCTGATACAATCCCATATAGGTTTGGTCCTTGCAAATAAGCCTCCATTTTGATTTTCCAAGCAACAACATTATGTCTATCAAGCTTCTGAACCATTGAAGGAAATCCATCTCCCATCTTGACATTGCTTTGATACCACTGAAGAAGTTGGAGAAGCTTTGAGAGGATTGGAGACTTGAGTTGTCAAGTGGTGAAGTTGGTCTAGCAAACCAGCATAAGAACAACCCTAGCTCTTTGGATATGTAAAGTAGACCTTGTACACTTGTGATTAGTGCAAGAAAACCCAATAGGTACTTTGGAACATCAACAAGAACTGTTGAAATATTTAGGTAGTGATGTGTGTGAACACTCTAGGACCATCGGGGCACTTTTTTTCTCTCTTTAGGAAGCTTTTTTCCCTAGATTGTATATATGCCTATTGCCCGAATGGCTTACTCATATTTGTACATTCTAGTGGTAATACATTCAGTATTTGTGTGTTGTTCTTCTTCTTCCTTGTGTTGTTTGCATGCTTCCGCAAACCTTGAACTCCAACAATTGGTATCAAAGTAGGTTGCCTCTTCATCTAAGGCATCCTCAACACCCCTCCGATTGTAGTCTCCGAATTCCATGAAATTTGGTGTGCATACTCAGGGTGATTAGGAGAGTATAAGCATGTCAAAGTCTTCTACAAGTTTAATAGAACTCGTCAGGGTAGTCCTGTTCAACTTTTTCAGATACAATCATTTTTTTTTGCATCAGGGTATTTTAGTCAATGGTCATGGTTGGAAGCAGTGATGTATCTCGTATGTTGGCAGTTGAGGATAAGTTGGATGGTACGAATTACCCATTGTGGGCTTATATGATGCATCATGTATTGGTCACAAAAGGACTATGGAATATTGTGTAGGGTGTTGAAAAACATCCAATTACACTTGCAAATACAGATACTAAAGTTGATGTAGATGGCATCGAGGATGGTGATATTCTGCAAATTCTTGTTCATGCTGTGGTTTATGTTGCACCTTCTACAAAGAAAATTTGTTGAGATGGCAGAGATTCTTAAGCACATGCATTGATAGCCTTGTTTATCAAACATGCCATTATTCCTCACATTTTCTCTTGCAAAACAACTAAGTATGCTTGGGATACACTTACCACATTGTACCAGGCTAGGAATGAGGCTCATGTTGCTTACCTCCAAAAACAATTTGAGAGCAAGCATATGAATGAAGGCGATTCTATGGATAGTTTTCTACCAAAGATCAAAGATTTGAAGGAATAATTGATTTTTTCTTATGAAGTCTTGTGTGACAGTTCACTTGTGTAGACAGTTCTAAATGTTCTTCCTGATTCATACTAGAGTTTTGCTTCTACTCTTCATTTGATGATGAAAAGCAATACAAATGTCTAAACATTTGAGGGTCTAGTCTGTTTTGTTGCAAGAAGATCATTATAGGTAGAACAAGTCCATTATGTGTGTTGCATATCAAGCTTTCCTCGCTAGTCAAAAGGGCAAAGGTAAATGGATCTATTCTACTAGTAAGTAAAAATCTGCTAATTCTTCACAATGAAAGAAGGAAGATAGAGAAGAGAAGAAAACAGAAAAGCAGAAATTGTTTTACAAGTACTATAAATCAAATGATCATGTCATAAACAATTGTCCAGAACTGGCTGCAAAAGAGGCAAAGAAAAAAGAGGCTGGAATGGTTGTTGTAGAGGCCTCTACACCGAAAACAGAGTCTGCTAATCTAGTGTGGAATGAAGAATGGGTGTTTAATAGTGTTTGCAGTTTTGACCCATCTTCTCCTAAACAATGTATGTCTACAGTAGACTTAGATGTTTGGTACTTTGATAGTGGGGAAACCAAACATATTACCTCGTAGTGTAGTTTTTTCACTTCACTCGAGCCTCCCCCTATAGGGAATACTACCATAGGTGCCAACAACACCTCTTATCCTGTCATGAGAGTTGGTATGGATCATTTTGACTACTGCTGATAGTAGTTCTTTCACATTGTCAGATGCTCTATTTGTGCCAAGGATCAAGAAGAATCTATTATCAGTTTCAGCTTTAGCCAAGATTGGCTTGGTTGTGAAATTTGCTGATGAGAGTTGTACACTTCATGATCTCTCAAATGGGGACGTGATTATACTTTTTGACATTTTATGTCATGGGTTGTATAAGCTCATAGACTATGAAAAATCTATGAATGATTCAGTATGTGCAGTACATGATTCTTAGGCTATGTCACATGCAAAGCTTTGGCATGCACACTTTGTTCATTTGAATTTTTCTAGTTTTCTATGCCTACAAAAAATTGAAATGGTGTCCTCTTTGCCCAAACTTGAGACACCTAATAAACATGTTTGTGAAGGCTGTATTTTGGGAAAATTGTAGCATTCATCCTTCCCAAAGAGATGGTTCAGTTCAAGCTAATAAGAAATTGTAGGTTGTACATAGTGATGTTTGTGGTCCTATGGAGACACCTTCTTTTGGAAATTATCTTTACTTCGTGACTTTCATTAATGTTTTTTCTAGGCATGCATGGGTATATCTATTGAAAGCAAAGTCCAAACTATTTATGTGCTTCAAACAGTTTTTTATTTTGGCTAAAAATCTGTGAGCATGTAAAATGGGCACCCTCCATTTTGGTCGGGGGGGGGGGGGATATATGTCTTCTGACTTTATTGCATTTTTGGGTGAACGTAGGATAAAACATCAGTGTATAGTGGTGTATACACCTCAGCGGGATGAAGTTGCTGAACAGAAGAACATGTCACTCATGGAGATGACGAGGTGTATGGTCAAGAGTCAGGCTTTATCACATAGTTTCTGCTCTGAGGTTGTTATGTGTGTAGCATATGTACTTTGTTACCGTTAGTGTCCATGTGAAAGGCCAAATGGCCACTGGAAACTTCTTTGTATATGTTCTTTAATAAAACATATAGTGGTCTGGTCAGCCACAGACTGTAAGCTCGACCGCATTTGTAAGACCTAAGAAGTTTGTCTTCGTGCTACCTATGTGCTGTGTTTTCTATGTATTCTACAACATCTGTGCGAAGTACTCTGTGCGGCCTTAGGAGCTCGGTTTTCTACCTTGAGCATATTGTCGTGGAGCTCTTGAGAAGGATAGCGCACTATGGTGCATCACCGTCGAATTATGTCACTAGTATCAGAGCAGTTTGATGCAAAAGCTTTGTTCTTTTTGTGCGAGCGAAGCGAGCACCCCCCTCGGCTTTCTCCAAGGCTTATGACTAAGGTGGCAACCAAGGCATAGACCTTGGCATACCTTGTCATCCGAGTCACCAAAGTCACCATTGGTGCTGTTGGCTGCACACGAGGGAGGACCTCAATGATCAAGAAATATAAAGGTTCTCGGTACTTCCGGGGAGGTCACCCATCCCACTACTGTTCCCCCCAGAGCTCGTTTAACCGTGACAATCTCTTGCCACCAAGCTACACTCTTATGGTGTTTGAAGAAGGGGAAAGAATAAGGTTGACATTACCTTGAACATGTTTTGGTCCCTTAAAGCTTCATTCTTTGCTTTCAAAGCCTATTTTTGAAGCATTTTTGGGGTACTTTTGGAGCCATTTTGGAGTACTTCTGCACATAGTTCTCTTCACATGGGTCCAAGAACATCAAGAAGAGTGTTATTTGTATTTCTCCGACAATAAATATCAACCTTTGGGCCTTTGTTTTCAGCCACACTCATAAAAGTATAGGTTTCTTGAAAGGTTTCAGTTCTGGTGGAAGCCACTGCTGCAAATTTATGCAGGTTTTTTGAGCCTAAAATAATAGAGTTGACAGACACTTGCAAGTGTTATTGGCTAGTTTTTGGGTTGTGTATTCAGCCTTTAGTGTCATTCTACTGCATATATTGAGCACATGCACACCATGTATGCTTCTCTGGATACCGCTTATGTACGTCCATGTGGTCATTGATATAGCGGTTACATTCTTTGCATAAAGCCTTTTACGTTTGATAAAGAGGGTCATGGTGAGGTTTTCTTAACTGGGAGACACCCAGATGTCGGGGTCGCTTCGGTGATGCAGGTGGAAGACTTACCCAGCCTCACCATAGGAGATGTATTATAGTTGTTCGTAGGTGCTCAATAAGCCTAGTTGGCTTCTATTGGGTAACTGATTATATGCAGTGGAGTCAGTGATTCACTACGCAAGAAAACATGTCAATACTTGTAGTTTTATGATATTTTGACACTGGTCATACGCTCATTTTGCAGAGGATACTCTGGCAAATTTTTTCCAGATTTTTGGTTTTGTCAACTATATAGTGGTCGATTTACTCCTTGATACACTTATTCGTTGGTGTTCGGACTCTTCTAGCTCCATTATCATTCTATTCAGTTCTCTACCATCATGGCATTAGAGGCCTCAGGCACATCCGGTGGATCAGGTTCTAGTGCTAGTGTTTCGAGGAGGAGCTATAACTTGTAGGGAAAAGACCATTTTGAGATCTGAAAATTTGATGGCACAAACTTTGCTCTATGGAAAAATCAGATTAAAGATGTGCTGATTCAAAGGAGGCAATGGAAGCCAGTAAATGGAATTTCAAAGAAGCCTGCTGACATGGATGTAGATGATTGGGATGAGTTAGACAAAATGGTGAGGTCTACCATTTGCTTGCACTTGGCAGATAATGTTTACTTTACAGTATTAGACTGTGAAAGTGCAGAGGAGCTTTGGAAGAAGTTATGCAATACATATGAAAAAGAGACGACATCAAATAAAGTCTACCTGATGAGAAAATTATATGACCTTCGCATGGATACAGATAGTGTTGCTGCTCTTCTAAATGAGTTTGATGCTATATTCTCCCAGTTAGAGGCTGGATAATGAAATGAAAGTAGTATTGCTGTTATGCACCCTGCATCATCGTGGGATACATTTTGCACAACTATTAGCAATAGTGCACTTGGTGGTAAACTCATCTATGATGACATATGTGGAGCACTCTTGAGTGAGGAGATTCGTAGAAAATCTATGGTTGGCACTCAAAGTGGAGATGCATATAATGTTCATGATTCTTACCAAGGAAAGAATCAACAACGTGGCAGGAGCAAGAACAAGGAAAAGAATGGTCAATGGAATAAGAGTAGAAGTAAATCAAGGAAGAGGGATATCGAATGCCATTATTGTCATAAGAAAGGACACATGAAGAAAGACTCTTATGCATTAAAGAATGCTAAAGGTAAAGGACAGAATGTTGATGGGCGTGTTAAATAGTTACCTTCACCATCTACTTCGATTGTGAAGATTGAAGAAATTAATGCTATTTTTGATGATGCTGATGTGTTGACACTTGATAGTACTGTGCCAACTGAGGCTTTTATGGCTGATTCTCTTTCCCACACCTGGCTGCTAGATTCTGGTGCTTCTTTCCATGTGAGACCACACAGAGAATGGTTCTCTAATTATGCAACAAAGTCTCTTGGTACCGTGAGACTTGGTGACTCTTACTAGTGTGATGTTGTGTGGATTGGAGATGTGATTCTGCAGTTCATTGATGGTTCAAAATTTACTATGCATAATGTGTACCATGTACCTCAACTATCACGTAGTTTGATGTCAATTGGTCAACTTGATGACCTTGTTTACAAGGTGGTCTTCTATGCTCATTCCTTTCACATATCAAAGGGCAATATGGTTATTGCAAAAGGAAGCAAAGTTGGCTCACTTTATCCTTTATTTGTATCACAGAAAGAACACTTGTTAGCTGTTACTGAACAACCTATGGCTTGTATTTGGCATGGTCGTTTGGGCCATATATCTCGTAGTGGAATGGAAAATCTTTCTCGTTCTGGCTACTTACCTGTGTCATCTTTCTCCAATTTAACATTTTGTGAGCATTGTTAATATTGAAAGCAAACTAGAAATGTGCATAGAATGCACATTGACTCTTCAAATCAGCCTTTAGATCTCGTTCATACAGATATGTGTGGTCCTATGCCCACTAGATCCTTAGGTGGTTCTCTTTCCTTTGTCACTTTCATAGATGATGTTACTAGAAAAGTTTGGGTATATCCTATCAAATCGAAGGATGAGGTATTCCCTATTTTAGAAAATGGCTTGCTTTAGTTGAGACTGAAAAAGGAACTAAGCATAAGGCTTTACATTCAGATAATGGGGGTGAGTATACCTCACATGAATTCAGCCTTTTCTATCAGTCTAGAGGGATTCGTAGAGAGTTTTACAGCTCTTTACACCCCAGTATAGAATGGTGTAGCTGAGAGGATGAATAGAACTATTCAAGATAGAGTAATATCTATGTTGCATCATGCAAACCTCTCACACGGCTTTTGGGCAAAAGCAATATTGACTGAAGTTCATGTGATTAACCTTTCACCTAGTACTGCCAAAGGTCTGAAAGTGGCACAAGAGTTGTGGACAGGGAAGCCACCATATTATGATCATCTTCGAGTTTTTGGGTGTGAAGCATATGTTCATATACCCAAGAATCTTAGACAAAAGTTGGACCATAAGTCAAAGAAATGCATTTTTCTTGGATATGGTCGAGAAGGACAATTCGGATATTGCTTATGGGATCTTGAAACATGGACAATGATCATAAGTAGTGATGTCATTTTCAATGATTCTAAAATGCATAAACAACCCATTAAGTGTCAGGGGAGCACTAGTCTGTGCTCTTTGACTACACTAGACAAGATTTCGGAAATACACTTATGATTACAAGAACACCCACACAAGGAAAATGATTACAAGAACACCCACACAAGGAGATCCCACAACCTGGGATCGTAAGTATAAAACAAGATGTCTAGATTACAAGAATTCCCTTCATGGATATAGACTAGATACAAGAAATAACTCGACAAGATCTCGTACTATGATATTACAAGGGGACAAGATAGGATGTCCACGATACAAGACTAGACAAGACTAGAGCAAGGAACAAGACTAGAACTTGAACTCGAACTTGAAAGTACTTACTTGGTGATCATGACCCCTTGGGCTCCCAAGACGCGCATCCACAAGAATAATTATCAATGTGGCCAACCCCTCCTTACATAGTTTTCGTAAGGGCGGTTATGAGTTGATGATGTCATCATGATTTCATCAACTGGAAGCAAGACCTTCAAGTGTCAGAATTGATCAAACAGAGAGTTGATCTTGGGGTTTTGGCACGTCTCGGACGCAATGCAAGCATTAGTTTTTCCCAAAATCTTAAACAAACATGAGATATAGGAAATTCACATAGAATCTAAGGTTCAAGATGGTTTTCTTTGTGTCCATGACATTAAGGAGGTTGAACTGAGAAGAGTGGTGTTTGAGGATACAAGTCCTCCAGTTAGCATGCATAAAAATGATGCACATAGGGGTGTTCATGAGAATGTTCATTCAGATCAGTCTGCACATGTTCTTGTTCAGCAACCATTGAGACATTCTGCACGTGTCTCACATCCAACTGAAAGATATGTTTGAGGTTTAGATTTTGTTATGTTAACAGATGCCGGTGAGACTTCTTGCTACAAAGAGGCTATGTAGATAGAGGATCATGTCAAATGGGAGCATGCCATGAAGAATGAGTTGGATTCTATTCACAAGAATGGTACTTGGGATTTAGTACCTTTGTCAAAGGGCAGGAAAGCTTTACCATGTAAATGGGTATATAAGCTGAAATTCACATCTGATAGTGCTTCTCCAAAGTATAAAGCATGACTTGTTGCAAAGGGTTTTAAACAACAACATGGTGTTGATTTCGAGGCATTCTTCTCTCTAGTGGTCAAGATGACTACCCTGTGCATGTTGCTTGGATTCGTTGCAATGGAGGACTTAGAGCTAGTCCAAATGAATGTGAAAAATACTTTCTTGCATAGAGATCTTACAAATGAGATCTATATGGAACAACCAGAGGGTTACATAGTTCTTGGAAAGGAAAGTCTAGTTTGTAAGCTTAAGAAGAGCTTGTATGGACTTAAACAGTCCCCTAGACAATGGTACCAAAAGTTTGCTGTGTTTATGAAATCTCATGGCTATTCTCGCAGCAATGAGGATCATTGTCTTTACACAAAGAGATGCTCATATGGCAGCTTGATATGCTTGATACTTTATGTCAATGATATGTTGATTTTTGGGAAGTCCTCTTATGATTTGTCAATTCTCAAAAAGAAGTTGAGAGAGACATTTGATATGAAGGATTTGGGGGATTCAAAACATATTCTTGGCATGCACATTACTCGTGATAGGAGTAAAATATGCATGTACTTTTTTCAAAGTGAGTACATATGAAAAGTACTTCACAGGTTCAATATGCAGTGTGGAAAGGTATTGAGTACACCTTTACCCACATATGTGAAATTGAGAAAGCATGATTGCCCCAAATCAAATGAGGAAAAGGAAATCATGACCAAAATTCCCTATTAGTGTGCTGTTGGTAGTCTCATGTATGCTATGCTAGCTACGAGACCAGACATTGCATTTGCAGTGGGAGTTGTGAGCAGATATATTCTAACCCTGGAAAGAAACATTGGGAAGCAGTCAAGATGATTTTGAGATTTCTGTGTGGCACTAAGGACAAGTGTCTATGCTTAGGTAGAGGGAAAGCATCAATTATTGGTTACACTGATTTTGACTATGCTCATTGTGTAGACAATCGTAAGTCTACATCAAGGTACATTTTTCATTTTGTTGGAGGTCTATCTCTTGGAGATCTCATCTTCAAGAATGTGCAACTGTTTCCACCACAGAAGCAGAGTATGTTGTAGCCACATTGAGGTAAGGTATCACTTCATAAGAGATTGTTTAGCCACTAAATGCATTATTCTTGAGAAGGTTCACACTCGAGATAATGCTGCAGATGCTTTGACTAAAGCTCTACCACAGGATAGCTTTCGACACTGTTGCCACTTGATGGGGTTTACTTGATTCATGATCTTACACAGTCACTTGTATATTGTGTAACATGCCTATCAGGTGGGAGGTATAGTTTGTATACTTACACTCAGGTATTCTTTATCATTCTTTATTTTTTCTCCCATAGTTACTTTGGCCATATTGGCCTTTAGTGGGAGATTGTTGCCATTAGTGTCCATCTGAAAGGCCAAATGACCACTGGATGCTTCTTTGTATATGTTCTTTGATAAAACATATAGTGGCCTGGTCAATCACAAACTGTAATTTCGATCGCATTTGTAAGACCTAAGAAGTTTGTCTTCATGCTCCCTGTGTGCTGTGTTTTCTGTGTATTCTACAACATCTGTGCAAAGTAGTGTGTGCGGCCTTAGGAGCTCGGTTTTCTACCCTGAGCATATCATCGTGGAGCTCTCGAGAAGGATAGTGCACTTTGGTGCATCACTGTCAAATTACCTCATACTTAATAGATATCCCACTAAAGCATTGCAGTCTATCACTCCATATGAGGCTTGGCATGGTTGTAGGCCATCTGTTGCTCACCTGTGTGTTCTTGGTTTTTTGGCATATGCATTAGTGCATGAACAACATCGCAAGAAATTGGATGATAAAGTAGTAAAATGTTTTTTTTTTGGGTACAGTTCTGAAAGCAAAGGCTATCGTTTGTATAATCCACAAACTAAATGCATTTTGGTTAGCCGTGATATTGTTTTTGAGGAACATGCTATTCAGCCTTTACTTTCATGTAGGAAGGAGACATATGGTAGCCTCTTTCTATAGGTTGACACTCTAGTGCTAGTCCTAATGAGGAAACTTTTTAGCTTTTGCAGGTTTCAAGTGATGATGCAGATTATTCCATTTCTGATGCAGATTTACATGATGCACTTGTTGATGAGAGAGCTGATATTGAGGAGGCAAAAACTATGCCAACATGGCTAGTGCAAACTTTGCATGACAAGAAATCAGATGCACCTCTAGTTGCTGTGATGAGAATGAGCCCGTTTCATTTGATAAAGCACAAAATTTTGAAAATTGGATGGCTACTATGCAATTAGAATATGATGCTATGATGAAAAATCATATCTGGTCTTTGTGTGACTTGCCGCGTGAAAAGAAGGCCATTGGCACTAAGTGGGTATACAAGATGAAGCATAAGCCTAATGGAACTGTTGATAGGTATAAGGCAAGGCTTGTTGCAAAGGGTTATGCACCAGAAAGAGGCATTGATTTTGATGAAACCTTTGCTCCTACATGCCGAATGACTATTATTCATAGCATCTGTGCACTTATAGCTCACCATGGTTGGAATGTAAATCAATTGGACATTAAAACTGCATTCTGAATAGTGACTGCTGCTCTCTGGTCATTGTGACAAGCGTATTTCTGATTTTTAGGCTGATGTTCATGCCTCATTTAAGATGGTGGAATGGCTTTGGGTAAAACAAAATATATTGACACATTATTGCAGCATTTTGGCCTTCAAGACTGTAAATCTATTGCCACTCCTATGGAGACAGGTTTATTATTGAGTCTTTATGATGCTGGAGATGCATTTGATGATGTTTTCCATCAGGAGGCCATTGGATGCTTGATTTACTTATGCATTACTCGACATAATCTAGACAATTGTTTCTTTTCAATGAATGCTTAAATGCTAGATTTAAAGCTTTGTAGAGAGAGCATCAAGCTTTACAAGTTGATTGAATCGAAAGAAGAAGGAGCAATGAACAGAAATGGCACCAAGCAATGATCGAAGAGTATATGCATTGCTTCAAATCAACAATCTTCTTAATGTACAAATATTGTGGAGTCATTATATAGACTCCTGAGCATCTATCCATGCCTTTTCTTCATGAAGTCAAATTTGAAATGAGGGAGGCTTGTTATTCTAGATTGATTGGAATCATTTCCTACAATCTAGGAAAAGGGAAAGTTGAAGTCATATCTACCTCTTGATTGATTGATTGGGAATCAACCCCAACCACTTCTAACTCGTTGGCTTTTAGGAATTTTTAATTTTCCCTTTTACAAAGGTAAATGCTTTGCAAATTACTTAAGAAAGTGATCATATGTGATTAATCACTCAATACAATAAATGAATGCAAATAAAACTCTACAAGGAGTATACGTGGCATCATTCAAATGATGGATTTGATGAAGATCATGTCCACCTCAACTATAATGAAAGCTTGATGTTCCAACATTAACCACAATTCCAACATCCTTTACTGTCATTACTTAAATCATTTCTTTGGAAATTTTGCACCCTCTTTGGCTCCCCCTGCCTTGAAACTATCCTCTACCTCCTACATGATTCTATTGTTGACTAGTAACTATGGAGCATTTTCATTCTCTCCTTCGATGTACTTCTAGTGGCCTTTTCCCATCAAGAAATTTTTCATTCTAAATATCCAAGCATGAAAGTTGTTCTTGTCCAACTTATCACTCATAAGTTGACTCATTCCATCAGCATTTCCTTTTCTCTAACAATTCACAACACTATGAAAACACTAGAATGTAACTTTGCTTGAACATTGTCACACTCTAACGTGACAGTTTGATATCAGAAGCACATAGTTCTCATGTATCAACAATACACAAAATTGCTTGAAATTATGGATGTCAAATACTTCAATCTTTTTGAATAGAATGCAAGTTGCAATTTTGCAAACTAAATTGTTCTTCTATGGGCTTCACCTTACATGCTCGAAATGGAGGTCGATATGGCTCTAAAACTAAAATTTGCGCAAAACAAGTGACCCTAAAGGGATAACTATCAAAAATATTTTGATGCTTTCTACCATCACACCAAATTTTGTAGCAATGAGAGATCATTTGTGAAGTGCAGACGTTGTGCATGCCTTCTCACATACTCTTCAATGTGGGCCTTACCATGAGTTCTCTATAGCCAGATTCGCTCTAATACCATGTAAAGAAAAAGGAGATAAAAGAGCCCTCACACACTCTCACACACAAAGAGGCAAGGAAGAATGGTATTCTTCTTCTCCTTCTATTACATAAAGATAATATAGTACAATATACAAAAAACCTAATGACTGCAAATGAGTGAGCTAGCAAGAAAAAAATGTGCCATCCATCTTGGTGGATAAATCTAGTAAAGCTCAATGAAGTATCCTTGACATATATTGATGTAACCACTAATATTTTATAGAAATGAAAAGCACTATGTGTCATCCTCGATCATCACATGTTGAGTTTGGTATCTCAACATTCTCAAGATGAGGCATAAGATGAGACATGAAGAAGAATTTCAATTTAAGAATCTCATCTTCTTAAAGGACTGATCAGCAAGATAATTGGAAAAACCAACCAAAGAAATGTGCATAATTTGAAAGAAGAAGTAGGCCAAGAAAATTCTTCCCAATATCATCTTCAAATTCATAATGGAGAAACAAATGTATGGCCAATATTTCAAGAGTTCGATCTAAGAAGATCTCACCTAACATGGTATGTTGCTTGGATAAACCTCTTTCCATTTGTTTGGTGATTTCAAGGCTACGATCCACTCCCTTCCCTTGGGGAAGATCCCTTCCTTTCGATTGTGTGAGAGCTTCATAGCCTCCACACACAAGATAACTAACTAACTCACTAGGAAAACCACACTTGGGAGAGAGATGCACTTTGCACCAAACCAACCCCTCCAATATATAGCTCCAAAACTAAGGGAGTAAGTCCCTCTCAAGGGGACATGTATACCTTCCATCACATGGGTTCCCAAAGTGATCACATGGTTTCCAAGCCTACGAAATCACATGAATTCTAAAAGAAGACCCACTAAGCTCTCACATACAAATCAAGTGCCTAGAAAAAGCGTCCAATCAAGCTGAAGGTACTCAACCTTAGATAATTAACCCTAAGTTCAAGATCCATCTAAACGGTCTAAATAAATCATACATCCCAAGGGTTTCACACCTGGAAACCAAAGAGTTCTACCCCTTAGATGCATGTGATTATGCAAAATTATCCCCCCCTAAAAGCATTTTCATCTCTTGTAAAAGTACTTCACATTATCCTTGTACAAGTGGATTTCACCCATGAGGAGTTAGGAAGCTCTAAACCATATATCACTTGGTTGTTGAGCAATGAGAGAATCTATCCTATATGTTAGCATTCACCTTTAAGGTAGAAGTTTGAATTTGAATTCAAACTTTGGCTCCAAGTTCAACTATAAGAAGGGGATCTAAAGGACCCACGTGTATCTTGAGGTAGAGAGATCCTTTTGTAGTACAACCATTGTGAACTGAGAGCTCACCTCATAGCTCATTCACCTTCACACATTGAGGAATGTTTGATTGCCAATGACATTGTATTTGTACATGTTTAATACATATATGATCGTTACATTCTCTGTCAGAACTCCATCTGAACAATGATCTTCTCAAAGTTTGTTCTCAATGTGTAGTTGCTCATTTGCAACAATTTAAAGCATGATAGAATCAACATAGGGTCTCTTATAATCCTACAAAGTTTTATTAGCATTAGATCTCGGGATTATCAGATGTCAAATATTAGCATATCTTTGCTCATTGTGCTGATGACTATTGCAACCCGTGAATGTGGAGATGGAGTTGTGACTTGTTAAACTTCTTTCTCTACATGTACTTCCTCATTTTTTATGAAATCACTCAATGATTGTTATCTTACTAAGCTAAATAGAGTTGCCCAAAAGGAATTAAATTATTTGCTACTATGCTTAGAGAATTGTTCAAAACACTGAACAAGTGTAAGAACAAAAATAGCAAGTTTTCTATTCTTGGATCAACTCAAACATATCTGTTTTGATTCATCAATTAGTGGATCATCCTCCAAGCACCATATATGATCATTTGTGCTCATTAGCTAGCTAAAGAGGCCCACTACACTCTCCAACCATATTCTTAACAGGTGTGAAGCAAGATCTAGCTACACCACTTCATCTCTTGTGACTATCCACCATCTCCTCCAATAGTGATATCAGAGCAACAACAATCAATCCTTCATTGAAAAATTGGACAGGAACAACTACTCAGCATGGTCATTAAGGATGCAAGCCTACCTTCAAGGGAGAAGTCTATATGGATATATCTCAGGAGATGAAGAGATGCCAATCTTCAGGAGCAAGCATCAACCTACAAGGGAAGAGCAAGAGAAGTTGACCACATGGTGTGCAAACGGTGCTCTTGCTAGGTCATATCTACAAAACTCAATCTCTGATTTCTTGTTGCCACATGTTAGAAATGCAAGACCTCCCAAGAGACTTGGGAAGTAATCTCATCATATTTCTACTTAAGCACAAGAGCTAGGAAGAATAAGTTGTGGATATAATTTACAACCCTAAAGAAACAACCAAAGCGAGGAGTGGTTAATTATGTAACCAAGATGAAAGATGTGGCTAATTAGCTTGCAAGCATTGGAGAGGAGGTAGAAGAAGAACACATAGTGAGGCAGATCATTAATGGAATCAAGGCCGATGACAAGTGGGAGTCCTTCACCAGAGCAATGGATCTCTACATGGATATGCAAATACCTAACCTCAACACCTTGATGGGGCAACTCTTCACCCATGAAAAAGCTCAACAGAAATGGTGACAACTCAAGAGTTAACCAATCTTCTGCCCTTTATACAGATAAGAATAAAGCTAAGGATAAAGGTAAAAGCAAGAAGAGTGAAGAAGAGGCTAGTACCTCTCAAGCTAATTATGCAGGAAGAGGAAGAGGTGCTAGAGGAAGACCTCATGTGGAAGTTGCAAAGAGGGTTCTTACGTATCTAAAGGGTACAATAAATGAAGGTTTGTTCTATTCCTTCACTTTTGACATAGATACAAAGTTGTATTTTGATACATATTGGACTGGCTCCAAGGATGATAGGAGGAGCATTTCAGGGTACCTATCTTTGCAGGTTCAAAGCTTATATCTTGGTCATCAAAGAAGCAACCAACTGTGGCCATATCTTCCAAAGAAGCCAAATATAGAAGTTTGGCAAATGCAACTCAGGAAGCTATGTGGTTTAAGCAAGTATGTTTAGATTTGGAGGTACATTCTTACACTCCAATAATCTTTAGAGACAATAGTAACTCACTTCATTTGGCCGCTAATCCTGTATATCATGCAAGGACTAAGCACATTGAAGAAATCGCTTAGCAAGGATATTCAACTATCCTATGTATCAACTCATTTACAATGTGCAGGTATACTCACAAAGGCATTGAATGGAACAAAGATGAACATGTTCAAATTGATGATTTGTTTGTAGGAAATCAAGGAGCAATGAAGACCCTTCTGACTATCCACCATCTCCTCTAACATTCTATAAGAGCGATTTGAGCTTACGATAACTTATTGATGTTTAATCACTTGGCTTATATAAGACAATCATATAGGAAGTGAATGGTATATTTAATATGGCCAATTTTCTCTATTACCATTATTCCTACAATGGAAATTGTAACCACACTTAAACTAGGATAGACCAAATCCCCCTCTAATCCCACAAACCCATTTAATACATTCCATATGCATACTTAGTGTATGCCAAGATGTTTACACCTTTATCAAAAAAGGTGTAGGATGCATAGGGTTTAGAAATTGAACCCCTCCTTAAACCATGCAAAAGTTCCAAATTGGAACTCTGTCTGTCCAAAGGATGGTGTGAACTTTCCAAGCAACTTTGCAAGTAACTACAATGCATTATAGGAATTCATCCTAAACCATGAACATGTTCATGCACAACAAATATTTCTTTTCCAAAATCATATGAACTTGATGCTTAATGCAACTCATTTCCATGATCAAATTTCCAAGTGACCGAACAGAATAGTCCACATGTAAGTATGCATCCCATTTCAAATTCATGTTTACTATGAAATGCATTGCATGTTCTTTGGTCTGCAAGGAAAAGAAAAGGGTGCAAATACTTACCTAGAAATTAAGCTTCGTCCATCCCTTCACTTTACTTAAAAGGCCTATTCAGGAAAAATCAGAATAACACAGGATTTTGAGACAATTCTTTGTGTCCCAATGTTTCATGTTTTGACTCATTCAAACACTACAACACGTTATTATCTCTTGATTAGAGTATATTAAATTGACACTTTAATATTAAGGATAATTGTATTATAAATGGGGTATGATGGTTGGCCTCAAATTTAAGAATTTAACATAGTAAGTAATAAAAATGGGACTTGAATAATTCCCAAATTTCTTGAATAGGCCTTTTAAGTGTTCTCTTGGTGATGAAGTACGCTTGGGCCATCCTGTCTCTTCCCTTCCATCATGGCACTCCATACTTACTTGAATGTCCAATATGTGTACCTAGCTTTAAAGAATCAGGTTGAGGGTTTTCCTTTTTAGGTGGGTGCAAATGTTCAACCCTTGCCACCAGCCACCATTTTCATACCATGGGCCTTAAGCCAAAATTCAAACCTAACTCCTTGTCAGCTTTAAGTTGTATATGTGATACTGACTTTGAAATAATGCATCTATGTATGCATACCAAAGGGTGCCTGAGTGTGCATGTGCATCATAAAACCATGCATCTATGTAGACATACTAATAGCGTGCAATCTTTATGCCTAGTTGTGCACATGCTTCCATTAATTGTGGAAAAGAAACTCCTTACATAAATTCATGCTCCTATATATGAATGTGCTAAAATTTGCCATAAAAGTGCTCTTTGTGCATGAAAAAATCATGCACGAAATGTATAAACCATCGAACAAAACATGCCTAGAAAGCTATGTCCTTTCCTAGATGTTTCAAAAATGCCATCCTCCATATTTGTGTTTCTATCATTGCTTAATAATGCTCAACAAATGCTTGGGGTTAACCTCTAAAGAATGAGTGAAAAAAATAGTAGAAATGTTTTATGTGTAGAAGTAAAAATACACACTAATTACATTTATGATGGAGAAGAAGGCTCCATCCTTTCATCTCTCAAAAACTTAATACGAAGTAATGATAGAATGAAAATAAAAGAAGCTTGATGGTTACTTCCCTCAATTTATGATCAAAGAAGATTCATGCATTCTTCATTGATGCTTCATTCTTGCTTCTTCATTGACACTCCATTGAATATGGAAGCCCTAAATAGACCTCAAACTCCTCTTCTATGCTACTGGTCTTTATGGAGACGTTGAGATCCCATATATTCGCTTCCATGAGATCGTTGGAACATCCACTCTCATCTTTTGAAAGAGAGAGAGATTTCAGAAGCGAATCAAACACCAGCAAGACCCTTCACTTACTCACTAGCAAGCCGCAATCCGAGTGTCT
>CM035406.1:118808449-118875949 GCA_020310875.1 Ceratopteris richardii
TGATTCATAGGCATCATCATAATTTTCCTCCACCTGGATCTCTACTAACTTTTTTGGTTCAAGTTCTACTAGTGGGGATGGTGGTCATTCAAAGTGTAACAATTTTTCTTACAACTCCTCAACCTCTTTTAGGATATTTTAAATCTCTTGTGTGTTTGGTGGTAGAGGGATGGCTTCAGGCACCTTGGTGCTAGTTGTGGCATGCTAATTCTTTAGTTCATCCCGTTTTACCTCTAGCTTGTTGTACGATTCCAAGAAATTTGCATGGTCCTCTAATAATATGCTGATGTTGTTAGAAGGAAGATATTCAAACTTTTTTGGGTTAATGGTTGCTCATGGAGTGCCTTCCATAATTGCCTCCAAATTATCTTGATTTTGCTATTGGAGATGCTTGTTCTCTTCTAGTGCATCTAACATGTGCCATCTAAGTAAAGCCATATTCCTTTGTAACTTAGTATTTTGTTGCATTTGATGATCCAACATGTGTTGCATATTTGTAATGGCCTCTTCATCCACATTTTGCATTCTTGAATCTAGTTCGTTGTGAGCCTAATGGAGGGTCTCACACTGTTTTTGTAAGTTGTGGTTGTCTGCCTCCATAATTATGATTCAAAATTTTAAGCATTGTGATTCCTCGAGGAGAATGGTATTTCATTCTTCTAGATAGTTTTGCCTCAATTGTGTGGAACATTGAATCATAGTATTAATGGTATTATTTATAGACATGGATGCAATGACTGTAGGGGGAGATATAGGGGGAAGGGAGGTGGGAATGGGAGATGTGAATGCCATGCATGAAGGTGAAAGTGGTGCTTGTGAGGTTGGTGGAGGGGGAATGAAGGATTGTGGAAGTGTAGGGGGTGGGAGTGGTCTTGTGGGTGGAGAGATGTCCATGGGGTTGGAGAGTGCAATGCATGTTTGTCCTACCATGAAGGTGGGAATGGTAGGTATTATGCTTCTGGTGTTGGTGTATAGTGAGGATGTTACAACTGAGCTTGGGCCCAAAGAAAATGGTGTTGGAGGGAAATTAAGGACTTCCATGAATGAAACCCAAAATTAAGATAGGGTGATGATGATTTGGGGAGGTCAAGGGATAGGAGAAATTGAAGAAGAATAGGGATCTACAATGAAAGGAACTTGGGTGCGGGAAGTTATAGGAAATTTGATGCTACGTTCAGCGGGAATGGGTTTGCTGACTACAATGTGTTTGAATTCGTAGCCTGGATGGTTTGAGGGGTTTGCTAGAGGTATTGTAAAGTGGGTTGGTGATAGAGGAAAAGAGTGTGGCTTGGAAGGCAGGTGCTCTAAAGCTAAAGGATGGTGGGGATGTGATAGTTTCTATAGTGGTTATGGACATGGTGTTTGTATGGAGCAGTGAATTGGGACGTGAAAGATAGGTTCATTGGGTTGAATGGTTACAACTGTCATCATGGTCATGTGTACTCCTTGGGTAATGGGTGGGGATGAAGGGTGCTGAGGAGAAATGGGTGAGATTTGAACAAATGCTTTGGTTGTAAAGGAAATTGTTCCGATCAAAGTTGCCTCTTGAGCTATACCTGCTTCACGTTGAGAGATGGGGATCCTTATATTGTTACCATGTTGTGGTTGATTTTTGACAGGTCGTTGGTCATAACAAGGCTATCTTGTCTGAGATCACCCAAGACATGCTTAAAAGATTCAAAAAGCAAAAGGGACCATCAACTCTATCTTGCACAAACTCAACACCAGATGGAAACTTTCCTAGAGTGCTGCTCACTAGCACCATATATTTTTGGGTCTTTGGAACCTCGCCTTCAATATAAAGAATTCAAGTCTAATGTGGCTCATATTAGACAATGGGGTGTGATGTGGTTCCAAAGCCAGGAAATATGGATTAAACAATGAAGTTTGTAACTTCTGTGGCAAGGAGGAGAACATTCCCCACCTGTTCTTCAACTACAGTCATACTCAGAAGTTCTGGTGTCTGCTCTCTGCCATATGGCACAAGTTGCAAGTCAATATTACCTATAAAGAAACTCTGGTTGGGATCAATAGCAGGATGGACTATGTTTGTGGAACATTTTGGAGGGGGCATATCCTCTCGCACATTTGGTTATCAAGAAACCAAAAGGTCTTCAACAACAGAGACTGTTCTCTGCAACATATCTGTTTCAAAGGGCTCAAATACATTGGGCAAAAATGTTTCAATATGATCACAGAAGCTCCTCATGAGGACTTTAAACTTTCTGTCCACTTAGCCACTACTCCCCCTTGTAAATGGAGAGACTCTCTGCTCAAGTTGTACTGTAAAAATAGGATGACTATGATTCTGATGTGTACTTAGGCCTTGCTGGTTGTTGCCTACTTTGGGTGGGTGGTTTGGTGGAGATGTTCTGCCCCTTGTATTGATTTACATTTCATTTTTAATTCATATTTCCTGTTTTCTCAAAAAAAAAAGATAATTAGATATGGAAGTAAATAAGATTTTCTATAGAAGTAATTAAGATATGGTGTAGAATTAATTAGATATGGAAGTGTTAGTGTAGAATAAATTAGATATGGGGTTTTCCCGTAAGAAAAAAGATGGTATTCCTGGAGCTATTGGAAGCATTTCTAAGGCTATGGAATAAAACATGGTATTACAAAAGTTAACATAAACCATAGTCTCAAATTGGAATATGAAGATTGAAACCTCCTTAAAAGATCATTTGAAAGTTTGGATTAGGATTTGCTAATTTATAGGTGTGCACCAACATTGATAGCATTGCTAGATTCAATGAAAAGCCTTACTACCACCAAATTATAAATAGACAACCATGCATACAATGGCCTCCTTTGGCATCTTTGGCATCCACCATCAAGATAAAGAAGGTAGGATTACTCTTACAAATCCCTCATAGGGCTATTTGGATGAATGCTAGAGCTCATAAGGTAATTAACAACCCGTCCTTCCTTGGTGTAAGTGATGGCACATAGAAAAGGAGGGCATCTGGCATCTATTTTGTCTATGTACCAATAGTAAAAAGGTATAGTACCCTATTCAATCACGCAAGGTCTAGAGGTGGATTACAACGGCAACCTAACACATTGCACAGTACCAAAACATCACACTTTGAATCAGTCGCCCTTCATGCCGTCCTAAGACAAACAGTCCTTCAAACCGGATAACTTTCATGAGATTGTGTGCTGATGCGTCGGAGATATCGAAGGTCCTTCCTATTGTCTGCCGCCCTCCTTCACTTTTCTGATGAGTTCGCCAATAATTGTAATCCATAAAGCATACAAAAGGCTCAACTCTGATGCGCAAAAGAATTGAGTGAAAGCTATGGCAGAAGACAAAGCTGAGAAAGTGTGCCCTAAAGCAGCTGAAACGTTGGGCAGCTTATACATGAGGTAGAATTGATTTATTCTGCTTTATTTGTGTGCATACTGACCGCGCCATTCATGTCGTCTGTTCATCCTATTGTCTACTTTACCATGTACTAACCGTCCCATGCATCTGCATTACTCATCCTTTTTTCTACTTCTTGTATTGCTTTCTTAATTGGACTGTCATGAGTGTACCATATTTGTTATTGTGTGTATATGTGTGTGTGTGTGTGTGAGAGAGAGAGAGAGAGAGAGAGAGAGAGAGAGAGAGAGAGAGAGAGAGAGAGAGAGAGAGAGAGAGAGAGAGAGAGAGAAGCACGTTTAAAGCTTCTGTTACTTTTTTTCACATGCATTATTAGATCTTCGAAAAAAGCAAAAAGCAAAGACACAAATTTTTCTGATAAAGCAAGATAGAAAGGCAGATGTGCAAATGAAATAACATTATGGCATCGCCAAGACAAGTACAATGGATAATGCTCATGCCTCTCAAAGCGGGGGGAAAAACAGCAAAAACTGCAATGCAGCATAAAAGCAATGCAACTGACCTCGAACCATATCCAGGAACGTAACATCTTCAGCAATGATGGACCCACGCGTGTTACAATCGGTCTTTTTCTTTCTGCAATTTGTTTATGAAAGCAATGATGATAGGAAGTGTGGCGATTGATGCGTAAAACATGTCTTTTTAGCGTTCACTTGTACAACAAAAATACCGACTATGAGAGGATAAAACACACAATCGTCAACCCGTAAAACCTAAGACCAAGGACATGAAGGTGATAGAAAACAAATGGGTATTACAAGGTAAAAAGGAATTTCGATGGTAGCATATCTAGGTATGAAGCAAGGCTAGTTGCCAAGGGTTTCACACAAACCTATGGCATTGAATTCGAGGAGACTTTTAGGCTTGTAGCAAGGATGACTAGAATAAGAACTCTCCTTGCGATTGCAGCCTTAAAGAGTTGGGAGATCCACCAACTAGATGTTAAGAATGCTTTCTTGAAGAGTGACCTAGAGGAGTTTGTTTTCATGGAGGAGCCCAAAGGCTTTGAAGATAAGGTGTATCCTTATCATGTGTGTAGTTCAAAGAAGGCTCTTTATGGTCTCAAGCAAATCCCAAGATCTTGGAACCAAAGCATAGTAGAATACTTAGCCAAAATGTGGCTACAAACATAGTGATGTGGACTCATGACTATATATGAAGAAGGAAGGTGATCTTGTTGTCTACATTTGCATTTAGGTTGATGATACTATTCTTATAGGGAATGATGATGCAAGCATTAGAGAGATCAAGAAGAAGCTTGTAGAAGAATTCAAGATCTAAGACCATGGATAATTGAAGTACTTCTTAAGAATGAAAGTAATCTACAAGGAGGAAGGCATATACCTCATACAAAGGAAAAACATTCTTGATGTGCTAACAAAATATGGCATGTGTAATTGCAAGCCAATTAACAATACTTGGAAGTAAATGTGAAGCTAAGGGCAGAAGAGGCAGAAGACATTGAAGATGTTACTTTCTATAGATCCATTGTAGAATCCTTGAATTATGCAACTCTTACTAGACTGGACATCAAGCATGTAGTAGGAGTTCTCTCACATTTTTTGTGAACTCCTAAAGCACAATACTTAATGGCAGCCAAGAGGGTTCTTATATACCTCAAGGGTACTATCAATGAATTTTTATTCTACTTTTGTGATGAATATTTGCAGGTGAAAGCTTATTGTGATGTAGATTGGGCAAGCTTGAAGGATGATACGAGGAATACAAGTGGCTATGTAGTCATGATTGGAAACAAGACTATCTCATGGAGATCCAAGAAGCACTCAACAGTATCCCTATCTTCAATTCGAATCTGAATATAGAACCTTAGACCTTGTCACATGTGAGCTTATGTGCTTGAAGAAGCTCTTTAAAGACTTGAACTTGCAATTGAAACACATTCCCATCATGTGTGATGACATGAGTAGTGTATACCTAACTTCGAAACACATCATTGCAATTCCTAACTTGCGATTCCCATCATGTGTGATGACATGAGTAGTGTAAACCTAACTTCAAATTTGATTTTCCATGCTAAGTCCCAACACATTTAAGTATACTACCACTTCATCAAAGAGAAGGTGATTGCAAAGGAGGTCAAGGTGGAACATGTGAGTGCCAAAGATCTAGTTGTATATGTAGGAAAGCTGGAATGAGAGAGAAATCATTGAGACTTAATCTTTTTTAGTTTTGAGGTCATTTACATGATCTTTGTATTGTTATATACCAATCAAACATAACAAGTTTGTAGGTGAGTAGCCTAGAAGCAGAAAGGAAAGGTTTGTACATAATAAATATATGATATATTAATTGCATTATGAAGTGATTGAGAGGTAAAAACTCAGGTAGTCACTCTATGTGATGGCAAACATAGCAAGTTTGTAGGCAAGTGGTCTAGAAATGCAAAGGCAAGGTTTGCACATAATGAATCTTTGATATAATAATTGCATTACAAAATGATTCATACGGTGCATACTTTATTTAATATGCCTCAGATTATCACATTTTTCATAAATATTATTTATGAGGTGAACTAGATACTTGACCTGCTTGGCTATGAGTGTGCAAAAGTCTAGTTATCATTCTTTTAGTGTATTTGGTAAACTCAGATTCTTTCATACTCTTTGAATCTGAGCGTATGATTGATAGATTCTCTAAAGGTGGTTTTTTAGAGACAAATTAGTCCTAGTTTAGAATGATTCCATCATAGTGAGGGTTAGATATAAAGCAAAATTTATCCACTTGGAATGAGTTGAAATTTATCATTGAGAAGGTGGTAGTAGTTCCACTAGTTGGTATACCTTCTCTACATAGCTTCACTTGGTATGAAAGACTTTGTTCCATAGAATGGATCATGATTTACGTTGTATGATGTATTTTGGTCCATATTTTGGATTATCACACATCCCATATGAGAGATTGAGATCTTGGATCCGTAGTTTGGACCAAGATAGGAATATCTTGAAGTTAATTTTATTGGATTGAGTAAATCTAGAAGATTTACTTCAGTTTGGAGTATAAAAGGCGTTGGGAAATATTTCCATTAGATTTAGACTCTTTAGGAAGTTTTGGGTACACTATTCTTTTAATACCTTCTCAGTTTTGTGTTCATTTAGTTCTTGAATCAACTTATGGAAGCTCCATGATGGCTCATAGTTTTAGATGAGTATGATATCACTCCTTACTCAAGTTAAGTGATTTCTTTTAGTTCATAAGTATCATCAATTGACAAGTTGTGAGTTGCATTTCTATTGAGACAAGTGATAGATTATAAGGTCTCTCCAGGTGATAAGTTGTGATATCGTGGTGATGAAGGTCTTGGAACAAGAATTTTAAAGGTATTATGAGTAATCATGCTTTGCACATAAGGAATCATTGGGCCTCAAAGGGATTCCTTGAGCATGCTCAAGGCAATGAGTGCTATTTATTGGTTTAAATGCTGAAAGGAAGCACATACACTAATTTTCTACTTGAACTTAAAGAATCTTGTATTTGAGACACCCAGCATGCCCTATGTAAGTTAGTTGGGACCACATGTTCTGATCCCTAGGTTTTTATCTCCTTCTATATCATCGAAGAAAATGATATCTATAAGGGAGAGAATGTCTTATATTTGAGAGATTTACATGTGCGGAGGAAAAATGTTACTTGCTCGTGGGATAGCCAAGGCCAAAATCCATGAGGCCTATGGTTGCTTGGCTATTCATAATGGCTAGATGATAAGCGAGGCTACATGGTAGACTATAAATGGTGAATAGGCATGGGCTACATATTGGTTAGGAGGCGAATCTCAAGCACCTCATTTCATCCTTAGTACACAACCCAAAAAAGATTCTCATTATATTGATAAGTGGTATCCCTAAACATCCTCATAAAAAAATCCTCATTAACAGAGTTCTATTTCATTTATTCAGATAGATTGAAACATCATGACTATTTGTTTTATACATGCACAAATGAAAAACCCATTTTCATGATAAGTCTTTTGTTATCAAAGTAGTTTTGGCATAAATCCAAACCCGCACATGTAAGAAAAATCACTCTAAGACATCACTTAGTTTTTTCAGAAAATGTTCTGAACTTTTTCACCTCTTGGGAAGTAGAAAATCAAGACTTTCAACACAACTTCATGAATTTATACTAAAAAAAGACATAGAATGTTGTGTTTTTTACTAATAAAAGGTACAAGTCTATAGTGAGAAGAAACCCTTAGAAGATATCAACCTTTTAGTCAAGAACTACGCTGCCTCTATAAGAGAATTTAAGATATTAGAATTTATACAAAAGATGAAAAAAGAGTGACATTCTATTTTTAT
This sequence comes from Ceratopteris richardii, assembly GCA_020310875.1. Lineage (NCBI taxonomy): Eukaryota > Viridiplantae > Streptophyta > Polypodiopsida > Polypodiales > Pteridaceae > Ceratopteris > Ceratopteris richardii. Next base: position 118,816,157 of record CM035406.1, read on the forward strand.
AGTAAAATAATAATTGTTGGTGCATTTCACCCAAGCCGACATGCTTGATATGATTTGATTTATGTTCATTTGTAGTGATATATGTAGACATATGAAAACCTCTTGTAAAAGAGTATATTTTATCTCTTGTAATTGTGAAAGAAAGAATGGCTTAAGTCATCCATGATGTAAAAAGGAAATTCGTGGCTCTAACTACCTAAAACTAGGAATCCATCAGCTGAGAGAATATCTCCTAATTCTTAGCATCACTTTTAGGTGAAGTTATTTGAATTCAAATTCAGACTACCTCCAAAAGTAGCTATAAAAAGAGCAAGAAGGAAGTCTCCAAGAGAGAGCTTGATTTGTGCCCACTTCATGTTCATTTGTAGAGATTGAAGAGCTTACTCCATAGATCTATCATTCTAATCCCATTGTGCAAGTACTCATTGCCAATGTGTTTGTAATTATATGTGAATCTATACATTCATCATTTATTTCTCTGTTTTATTCTCTACTATACTCACTTAGAACAGTAACTTTAGAAGCTCCTATCTCGGGCTATACATAAACTTTTTCTGTGTAGTGCATTGGATTTCTATCAAAGTCTTATTTATGCTTACAAAATTTCATGGTCACTGAATTTATTGTTTGTGAGAAATCTGTGTTGTTCTACTCACTAGTTGAATCTCCGGAGAGCCTTGAAAATGGCAGGAGTGTTCCAAATTTTGCTAAATCTTGTTCTCAGTGCTCAGTTGATCAACTCAAGTGGTTTGACTTGGATTAGCAAGCTATCTAAGTCTGTTTTCTATTTCCAAAAGGAATTTATCTAAGTCCTACCAAGTTGAGAGCACTTCTCATTTTTTCTACAAGTGTATGTACAAAAAATAGCAAGTTTTGGGAGCTAGTCATTTTGCAACTAGTCTGTCTTGACTCAAACTTTTGAGATACTTGTTCCAAAACACTTGGGTGTTTTTTTTTGTGGATTTACAAAGCTCAAACGATCTACTAACCAACTCTCAAGTCTTAGCTAGCTAGCTTGAAGCTGGTTGTAGTAGTACCAACTTATTTTCAGATTGCATCCACCATCTCTCTTTACAGTGGTATCAGAGCATAGTCAATCAACATTGGAGATGGATATCCATCAACCATTGACAAATTGGATAGAAGAAACTACCCAGTATCGTCTCTAAGGATGGAGGCTTATCTTCAAGGGAGGAATCTATTTGGATACACATCTAGAGATGAAGCTATGCCAACCGTGAGGAAGAAAGGGCAACCATCACATGAAGAAGAGGAAGGACTTTCAAATTGGTGTTCAAAGGATGCACTTGCAAGGTCCTATATTCTAAACTTAATCTCTGATTCTCTTTTACCTCATGTCAAGGGATGCAAGAAACCAAGAGAGACTTGGAATGCACTTGCTTCTTTCTTCTCCTTCAACACTCGAGCAAGGAAGAACCAATTGTGGATGTTCACAAAAAATTAAGAAAAGCCCCAAGCAAAGTGTGATTGATTATGTCACAAAGATACAGGAGATTTCATATCAACTCGAAAGCATTGGAGAGTTAATTGAAGAGGAACAAATCATCAGACAAATCTTAAATGGAATCAAAGAAGATGACAAGTGGGGGTCCTTCACAACAACCATGGATTTGTACATGGATATGTATGTACCCGGCCTCAACACATTCATGGGTCATCTCTTCACTCATGAAGCAAATATTAGCAAAGGGGGTGAGTCCTCAAGAGGTAATCAAACTTGTGCCTTATATTCTGATAAAGCTAAGGTCAAGGACAAGTCAAAGAATAAGAAGAATGAAGATGAAGGTAGCTCCTTCCAAGCAAACTTTGTAGGTAGAGGAAGAGCTAGAGGAAGAGGTAGAGGTGAAAAGAAAGGCAGGGGAAATTCCAGTCATCTCAACCCTTTATTTAGCTATGGATCTCAAACTCTCACAGAGTTCGAGATATGGCACAAAAGGCTTGCTCACATTGGTGAGAGGACACTCAAACAAATTTGTAGAGACCAAAGTGTACTTGGTTTGCCTAATATCACAAGGCAACACATGATTTATAAGTGTGACGCTTGTCAATTCAACAAGGCTCATAGACAACCTTTCAATAGGAAGGGATATGTGTATCAAAATCTTATGGATCTAGTGCACACGGATGTGTGGGGCCCTAGTAAGGAGCCATCTATATCAGGCTCAAGATATTATGTGTCTTTCATAGATGATTGTAGCAAGTGGGCCATTTAAGTCTCTGACCTTCTTATCTCCTTCCTTTCTCTTATAATCTCTCCTATGTTAATATAGTTTTAGTTGGTTAAAAGAAGAACAAATCAAAGTAGAGTCACTATCCACTATGATAGATATAGACAAAAGTCTCCCGAAACATGCACAAAATAAGATCACAAGGGAGACCCTTAGTAGATTCACTAGACACTATCATAGATATGGATACGTGTCTAGAAAGATGGACATAATACGATTACAAGCCTTCCACCTAGGTGAAATGAACTGGATTGTCCCTTGAAAAAATCTAGTCATTATTTCTAATAAGTTATGAGTTATCATCCAAATTTTAGTGACGGATCATCTAAACGTGATTGGGGTAAGGAAATCTCATGGGGAGTTTTGAGAAAAATTGGATTAAATGGAAAATCAACTTGGGAATTATTTCCATGTCCTTGAGTTGAAACACAAGTTCTTTGTCACTTGGACTAAAGCTCAAGTATTCAATTGGTATGAGCTTTCTAGCTGAAAATTAGGTCAAGTTCAATAATATCATGCGCCCTTTCTCCCTCATGGATAGGACCAAATGGTGCCAAGAATTTTTGATAATGATAGTAATGCCTTTATTCATATGGAGATGGGATATATCCCCACATTTTTGTCATTCTTGGATATCTTGTGCTTTGCCTTGGCCTCTTGAATTAACTACTCTAAGAATACATCTAGAGCCACCTCTGAGTCTCTTCCCCAATTCGTATGCGACCAAGGGTTCTAGGAGTTGGTCTCAGGACATATGTTCACGTTTTTGGGTACTCGTTTGGGTTCTAAGGTCTCATTAACGAGTCAAAAATGGGATTGGGTTATCTATAAGCTAGAATCCAAATTTCAATACTCAAAATGTATGAAATTGAATGTGCATTTATGAAAAAGGTGATTCTTAATTTTATTTTTTCCTCCATCATCGCTTTCCTCTTTTTCTAGAGTTGATGAAAAATGAAAAGAATCTTTAGAAATTTTCTATGGAATGGTGACCCCAACCGGAGAGGAATGGCTAAAATCGAATGGAATATTTGAGCTAGTTGAAAAAAGGAATGTCACCTTGGTATTCTGGATGTGGAGGCTATGTCCAAGAAGCTTGCATCCAACTAGATTATTAAGACTTGGATAAGGGAAAGGGAAGCGTGCTCGGAACGAATCTTCAAAATCACATTTAGACTCACATTGTCGCTTTTTGGAATGAAAGGACCTATGGAAACAACTTGTACGAAATTGGATAAGATTTGAGGACATTGATCAAAGCCTTAGGGTGGATGGTGCCTCTTAAGACAAACAATGGAAACAACTTGTACGAAATTGGATAAGATTTGAGGACATTGATCAAAGCCTTAGGGTGCATCGTGCCTCTTAAGACAAACAATGAATGCTTACCCAAATTTGGAGAGTATCCTTCTTATTGGTCAAGAATCTCCTAATCCAAAACATATGAACTAAAAGAATGAAAGAAGGATTGAAGGTATCTCAAGAATTAAGGAGCGGCCAAATTTCTTTCAAGATCTCAGTAGGAAGTGGTGCTTGAACTAGTCTTGGATCTAATGGAATCTCAACGCTAATGATCTTTGGCACTCTCTAATGGAACACAAGAAAGCAAACCTCATATGGAAAATTTTCCACAAGGGAATCTCGACCATCATGAAAGTTACTCAAATTTGTAGATCCTTGACATGGTGCAAACGGTGACAATCGGGGGTGTGAATACCTCTCACACATGTTATTTTCATATCCAAGGAGTGTCATGATTCGAAGAAGATTCAAAGAGCATCTTAAGTTTGATATGTTGGTTGATCATAAAAAAGCCTTGCTTGGGGAGGCACTTGGCTACTCCTTTGCCCTTTGGAATGCAATCAAAAGTGAGATCCTCTCGAAGATTAAGAACAACAAGCTTAAAAGCAAATGGCTCCCACATGAAGGAGATCAAGCCATCATTAAGCTCCTTATTTTCTCTTATAGTTTTCCCCCTTATGAGGGTGATAAATTCTTCGACCTTTTAATCTCCTTCTTTTCTCCTTTTTCTCTCATTTTTCGATATAGTTGTAGTTTGTTAAAAGAAAAATAAATCAAATTAGAGGTGCTAGTCACTATGATATATTTGGAGATAAGTCTCTAGAAACATGCACAAAATAAGATAACAAGGGGGCAACTTATGCTTGAAGGCTCCTAGTAGACTGCAAAACGCCTTCTTCTCAAGTGAAATGAATTGGATTATTCCTTGCGAAAGTTTATTTGTTCTTCCTAATACGTTATGAGCTACCATTCAAATTTGATTGGTCTATCATCTCAACTTGATTTTAACTTAAAACGTGATTGGGGTAATGAAATGTCATGGGGAAGTTAAAAAAATATTGGATTAAATGGAAAATCAACTTGGGACTTATTTACATATCCATGAGTTGGAACACAAGTTCTTTGGGACTTGGCCTCAAGCTCAAGTTTTCAATCTTGATTGTATGTCCTTCATGATGATCGTGTTGCTATAATGGTTAGCTTGATTGCATCCAAAAAATTGGTCAACATATTTTCTATCTACTGCTAATTTGTATTGACATACTTTGAATCTGCATCTTCCCTCATCATTTTCCCCCCTGCATGTGTGAGGAGGTGATTTCATATTATAGAGATGAGAGAGTCTTTGCAAAAACCTACTCTAGACTAGCCTAATTCTTGCTTGGGATCTCTAATAGACTCTCTATGCTATCCAATTATGTATAAAAATGAACATATCACTTTCGAGTATTGATCCCAAATACTTAAGTCGAGATAGACATCATATTCATCATGTGATGTTGAACCATGAATAGATTCTAAGAATCATTTGCACTTGTGGATGCATAGTTGTTTTGCATCCTTCTGTTATTTTGATTCTTCAACCTGCAATCATGTTCAAAGTGTCCATATTTACCACAATCCTAGCATCATTTACTATGATTACCTAGATCATTTCTTTGGAAATTTCAACGATCTCTTTGGCTCCCCCTACCTTGAAACTATCCTCTACCTCCTCCGTGATTCTCATGTTGACCTTGGCCTTGGTTACTGTTTCCTCTTCCACTTCAGGAGCCTCTACCTCTGCTTCTTCCTCTACCAGAGTAGAGTACCTGATTAGAACTAGGTTTTCCTTGGGAGTTCGAGTCCTCACCAAGATTCTTTTCTTCAATAATCAACATGGAAACGAGATCAACAAACTTTGGAATATTTTCCCTAGTCTGAATAGATGTTCTGAACTACTTATATGCAGCTCCTAAACCACGGAGGCACACTTCCACCTTATCATCATCATCATCTACATTCATGCCAATAAGTGCAAGTGACTCACATATGTTTTTGATTTTCAGGGTGTATTCACTTACTGACATGCCCTTTTTCTCAAAAATATGTAGCTCGTTCTTGAGTTGCAATTTCTATGCCTTTGTATTCGTCTCATACAAAGTGACCAAATTGTTCCAAGCCTCTTTTGGAGTCTTGACATCCTGTATGTGTCCAATCATGCTATCCTGTATGCTAATGGATAGCCAATACATTAACTTCCTTGATTCCATTCCTCATATGCTCTTAAGTGGTCTGCAGTCCGATTTCTCTCTTGTAATTGTAGAGCATTTTGTTCTCTCCTTCGATGTACTTCGAGTAGATTTTTCGCATCCGAAAGTTTATCATTTTGAATCTCCAAGCATGGAAGTTGTTCTTGTGCAGCTTATTGCTCATAGTTGACTCATTCCATTTGTGTTTGCCATTTCTGCAGCAATTCACAACATTGCAAAACACTATAAGTAGTACTTATGCTTGAACAATGTCGCCATATGACGTGATAGTTCAATCTAAAAAAAACACAGTTTTTGTATATAAAAAATACACCAAATCGCTTGAAATTCTAAATCTAGAATATATGAGTGTTGGCAAACAAGGTGTAAGTTATAGTTTTGCAAACTAACCTGGTTTATTTGTGGAACCCAGCTTAGGGGCTCGAAATCGAGGTCAAGATGGCTCTGAAACTCTGATATGAAAAAAACAAGCGATCTTAAAGGGATAACACACGAAAGTATTTTGATGCCTTCTACCTTCATGCCAATTTTCATAGCAATCTGAGGTCGTTTGTGAATCACGCTTTCTCCACGCCTTCTCACATACTCTTTGTTGTCGGCCTTCTCCACGAGCTCTCTACAGCCACACTGACTCTGGTACAATGTCACGAGGAAGCATATAAGGAACTAAGCTCACACACACACTCGCACAATCAAAGAGAAACACACACACACATAGATTGAGGCAAGGAAGACTGATCTTCTTCTTCTTTTTCTATAAAATAAAAGGAATATACAAAAATGACCTAAAACAACAATACAACAAGTGCAATATATAAAGAACAGTACATAAGGAAATCCTAATGTCCATGAATGAGTGAGCTAGCAAGAAACAAATGTGCCATCACTCTCGGTAGATAAATCTAGTAAAGCTCAATGAAGTCTCCATGACGTATATTGGCGTGACCACTATACATGTCAAAGAAATGAAAAACTGATGTGTGTCATCCTAGATCATCACATATTGATCTTGATATCTCAACATAACTCATCTTGATTTTGAGCTCATTCACCAGATACTCCCATTGAGATGCCAATTCAAAAGAAATTCCTACTTGAGGCAAGCTAAGTCAAGCGCAGTTAATTTTGGAGGGAAAGGTTGCGAAGAAGGTATCATGGCATCTCCAAAAGAGGGACCCAAAACCCATCTCATTATGTTGAAGCGCAACAACTTTGCATAGATATATTCTTCAATCTCTTCAAGAGATCCTTGTTCTTGACTGTAATCTCTTTAAGTAAAATGAATTTGGGTTTTAAATTATTATCCTTTAGCAATGTAATCTCTTTAAGTAAAATGAATTTGGGTTTTAAATTATTATCCTTTAACCATTGCTGAATGAACTAGTTTCTAGTAGGACACATGATCTTATAAATGATGAAAGAGAGGATGGTCATTCAAAAGTGGGTCTTCTAGAATGAGCATTGTATCTCTATGTTTATTGGTTTCATTTTCTTCCTTCTCATTGGAAATAGGGACATTGTTTGAGGAGATTTTCCTTTCATGGGGCTCTTCCATATAAGTGGATGGTTGAGAGGGGTCTTTCCTTTAGGGACATGAACTTTTTGGCATTGGGTTTTGGGAATAATTGAGTCAATTATGGCTCTTTTACTATCTAAAATGTCCAATTTTATGCTAGTGGTGTACCCATCATCAGATTTATTATTATGAGAGACTTCAATGTCTTCCACCTAGCTAAAACAAATTGGGTTGTCGAATGGGCATACCTCTTTCTCTTGGACCAAGGCCTCAAGCATGTGAGACATTCCTTCTCCTTGCTACTTTTTAGGTCATCTTTTCTTTTTCCTTTTGAATTTTGTAAAAACATATTTACTTTCATTGGTTATTTTTTCCTATGAGTTTTGTTTTTGTCACCATCTTTTCTATCGTAAGAACATGGAAATTTGGTCTAGAATGAGAAACTTTCTTGCCATTGGGTAGCACCAGCCTTGTCCTTATTAGAATTTGATTTTTTGGACCCTTTCGTTTAGAGGAAACTTGTTGCTTTTGTGATTGTTTGCATCAAATTGGAAGAATGCATTTCGTCGGCTCTTGTAAATTACTTCTAGCTTCAAGGGGATTTTCTTTCCTAATATTAATATATTGGTCTATGGTGGAAGATCAAGGTTAAGATCCATCTTGATACATATTTCAAGGTGTTATCAAACATTTAATAAGTGGGTTGCACCCTCATAGAATCCATCTCAAACATCTTCTTTGGTTGTGAGTGTTCATCCTAGAGGGGAGACTATATCTTTGATAAAATGGTAAAGTAAGAATGGTGGTTGGTCAAATACACCCATCGAGGAGACTTATGTTGGAGTTTGAGGTCTTTGGAAGCACACAAACATCACAAGGAAGAAAATGAAGCTTGGAGCACAACACATAATACTGAATGTATTACCAAGAGAATGCACAAAGATAAGTAACACATTAGGGTTATAGGCGTATATACAATTCGAGGGAAAAAAACCTCCTGAAGAGTGAAAAAATGCCTCAGTGGTCCCAGTGTGTTCACACACAACACTACCCAAATATATCAACAAATCCCCCTTGGAGTGATGTAATGAGAAAGGAGTGCACACTCATGTATAAGGAAGTGCCAAGCTCACTAGAATCAATCCACAAAAGGAAGTAAGCCCAAAGCTTTGTTGAAAGCTTCAAACTTCTCCCTAAGGAGAGCCATTGTGAAAAGGTGTGCAATGTTCTTCTCCGTGGGCACATATGCCAAACTCATCTCTCTTGCAGAGGAACTCTTCCTGACATAATGATAATGCACCTCAATGTGCTTAGTTCTAGCATGGAACACATGTTTCTTCACAACTACCAATGCACTTTGACTGTCACTAAAGATGTTGGTTGCAAAAGTGTGACCAACACCCAAATCAGCTATAAGGCAGTTGACCCACACAAACTCAACAGTCACTGTGAAAGTTGTCCTATACTCAGCCTCACAACTAGAAGTGGCCATAGTAGGTTTCTTCTTGCTCAACCAACATATGCATAAGCTACCAAGCATGAAGCAAAAACCACTGGTATACACACAAGTGTTAGAGCAACAAGCCCATTTAGAGACAGAAAAAGCATGTAAATATGGTGGTAGTGATCCCCCTTGGGATCAAACAATCCAAATATCCAGGTACCACTCAATTAACAAAAGATGTGCTTAATCACATGCTAATGCTTTACACCTAGGTAATGCATAAACTTGGTCATCTGTGAGACAAGAAATTGAATATGAGGCCGCGTTATGCATAAGTAAATCAAGCATCCAATAGCTTGGTGATATAGAACAACATCAAGTGCATCTCCAACATCATGAAGACTCAACTGTAAACTTGTTTCCATAGGAGTGGCAATAGGTTTGCAATCTTCGAGGCCAAAACATTGAAATAGTGTATCAATACATTTTCTTTGACACAAAAGTATTCTGCCATCAACTTGCATAATCTGAATGCCCAAATAATGATGCAAATGCCCTAAATCTAACATCTTGAGGCATGCAAATCAGTTTTAAATTCAGCAATATGCTTCTCATTAGGATTAATGAGAAGCATGTGATCAACATAGATAACAATAATCAAAATCACATCATTTGCACACTTAACATATCAGGTGCTCGTAGTTGGATTGTTCTCAAAACCATGTGCAATCAAGTACACATGTATCTTTTTATTGCAAGCACATGGTGGTTGCTTCAAATCATATAATGCCTTTTTCAACCTACACACTTGGTTTTCATGCCCTTTTTGCACAAAATCATAGGGCTGAAAAACATACACTTGTTCATGTAATTCACCATTGTGAAATGCAGTTTTGATGTCCAATAGATGTAGATTCCAACCATGATGAGTTGCAAGTGCACATATGCTATGAACAGTAGTCATTTGGCATGTGGGAGCAACATTCTCATTAAAATCAATGCCTCTTCCTTGAGCATAACATTTTGCAACAAGCCTAGCATTATACCTTTTAACTGTTCCATCAGGCTTATGCTCAGCTTGTATACCCACTTAGCGCCAATGGCCTTCTTGCTAGGAGGCAAATCACACAAAGACCAAGTACCATTCTTCATAATAACATCATATTTTGATTGCATAATAGCCAACCAATTTTCTAAATTTTGTGCTTCATGAAACGAAATAGACTCGTTCTCATCACAAAGACTAGAGGTACCCATAACATAGTAATCTAATGCAAAAGAAGCACTATGAGAGTCTGAAGGAGTATGATATCATAGAGATGCATCTAATTTGCTATCTCCCAAAGTCTACACCAACCATTTTGGCATAGTTTTTGCCTCCTCTATATCAGTCCTCTCATCAACAAATGCATCATGTAAATAAAAAATGGAATGATCTGCATCATCACATGAAACCTATAAAGGCTGAGAAATTGCCTCATTCAAACGGGCCCTTGGCTGTCCACCTATAAAAAGAGGGAGCAAAGTGTCATACACATCTTTAGAGCTAACAAAATCCTCCTTGGTACATGAAAGTAATGTCTAAATTACATCTTCCACAAAAATAACATCACGACTAATTGAAATGTGATTAGTCTGTGGATGATATAGACATTATTGCATTGCATACCCATCCTGGCTGGAAAGCGCATCAATTGGATATAAAAAACAACTTTTTGGAATGGTGATTTGAAAGAAGAGGTGTAGTATGTGAAGAGTACTCCTAGATTTTCCATCAAAGATCAAAGGAATATGGTTTGCCACTTGTGTAAGGCTTTATATGAACTTAAGCAAGCTCCACATGAATGGTATGACAAGATACATAAGCACTTGATTGCTCTTCCTTTTACATGTACACCATTTGAAAGCACACTATATGTACACAAAAATGGGACTCATCTTATAGTGCATCCTCTTTATATTGATCAAATTTTGATGGTTAAGTCACGTGATAAGAGAATTGGCATGTGTATGGGTGATTTGCAACATACTTTTGATGTCACATATCTTGGTGTGCATCAAATAAAGTACATTGAGAAACTACTTTAGATTTTTGTTTTTTGCGTTTGCTAGCATATTCCAACACTAGTGCAAACAAGATTTATGTTCTCAATTTAGGATGAAGACAATGCAGTTGATATTTCTCTTCATCAGCAAGCTATGGGATGTTTGATATATGCATGTAACAAAAGGCTAAAGTATGCAGTTTTCAAGGTGAGTTGATCTATGCATAGCCTTGTCACTAAGCATTAGCAAGCGGTCAAACATGTGTTAAATGTCTGAAACACACTTTGGGCTCGGGTCTCTTGTATGGTAGAGATGCTAAACCATGCTTGCATGCTTTTAGAGGTAGTGATTGGGTTGGTTCTTATGATGCACACGTGTCCACTAGTGGTAATTGCTTTTTCCTTGGAAGATTATGCATATCTTGATTGAGTAATAAGCTACCTACCATGGCCAAATCAAGTTGTGAAGCTGATTATAAGACAATATTCTTAGTTGCAATGAAGTGTATATGGATGAGATGCGTATTGCTAGGTCTATCCATGGAGATTAATGCACCCATATATATATATATATATATATATATATATATATATATATATATATATATATATATATATATATATATATATATATATATATATATATATATATATATATATATATATATATTGTCATTGATAGTCAAAGTGCATTGACGGTTTCAAGAAATCCAATATTTCATGCACGTACAAAAAACATTTATGATAGAGAGTATCTTCATGCTTAAAATATTGATTTGCTATATACGCATACAAAAGATAATATGGTAGAAATATTCACTAAAGCTCTTTCACAAAAAAAAAGAAGCTTTTTGCTAAGCTTTAGGTTTATTATCTTGTGTGGGTTGATCATTCAGTGTAGAAGGGGTTTTTTACACTTATGTGTCCCTCAAGTGACCTTGATGTGAATTGTTTCCCTAGTTTTTTCTAGAGGTTTTTTCCCCATGTAACCACAAATAGATGATATAATCATATGTGGTGGTACATAGTACTTAGGGATTCACTTATAGCTCTCGCTTTACTCATTCTCATATTATTGAACATACATCTATGAAGAAATCTTCCATCCATCATCTTTATTAGTGTGTCAATCTCCTCCTTTGCTCTTGTGTGTACTTCTATTCGTGCTTCCTCACTCTCACAAACATCCAACAGGGAGGTCAATCATGGTGAGTCTTTGGGCTACTTAGTGGCATTATGGAATGCTATCAGACGTGAGGTGTTGTGAAAGATATGGAAAGAGAGAAGTAGAGTAAACTTGCGAAGGCACAAGGAAAAAGATTTCCTAGAAAACTCCATAACAATACTTGGCACGAGAATGAAAAGCCATAAGGGTGATTCTCCGTTTAGAAATTTGTATTACAAGGAGATAAGCTGAACCGGATTCGTATCCCCCACGAAGGGGATGAAAGATTTATTAACTCGATTTTTACTTATTTTTCTCGTGTGTAACAATTCCCCTTTGTTTATATAATTTATAGTTTTTGTTAAGAAAAAGAATTATCATTGTATTCAGATTGTCAACTATACGAAAAGCTAGAGATACAGAAACTCGATACAGAAACTGAAGGCATAGGATGGCCAACAAATGGGGTCTTTTTTTTTTAAATAAAGGAAGTTTGTCCTTAGCCTACTCTCTTAGATTTGAATTAATTAAAAGAAAAGTACAAGAGAAAGAGAAGGGGACTAGTGCCCTCGGGATCCCCCGAATCCCACAGAGCAGAGGTAGCTTTTATAGAGTTTAGATGGCATTATAAAGAATGTTAATCACCCTCTCATCTTTCTCATGTGGGGCTCACTTGGCTTTAAGTTTTTTGTTGATCAAAAGGAGCACTTGATGATGCCTAAGGGGGGGGGGGGATTTCTTACAGTTAGCGATCCTTTTGCCAAGGAGGAACAGTGATTTCTCAATCGAACACTCTTTGGGGGTGTCGCCAAAGTTAAAAGCACATCTTTCTGGCCAGCTTTTCCATAGGACCTCCCCTCTGATGGCGTTCCAGAGAGTCGCGGAGCAGCCGATTGCTTCTCCCAGCAGAGCTTGCTTCCAATTGATATGTTTTTAAAGTCTAATTTTCTTTCCAACAATCTACTAGAGCTTGTTGGAGTTGCGACAAGTAAAGAAAGATGTGAGAAACATCTTCGAAAGACCAGTAGTGGCATTTACACCAGGGAGGTAACCCACAAAATTTGATAGTCTTAAGGTTGTTCTAGATTCCACGATGAAGAATTTGCCATAAGAGGACATACTTTTTGATTTCTATGAGAGGTGCCAGATAGCCATGAACTTCATGTCCCACCGAAGCCGCGTCCATGATAGGCACCACTTCTTGTTGAGGTTAACTTGATAATCAATGGTTTCTTTGATGTTCGGGATTTTTTATAGGCAATTACCATTGTGCCATCTGAGACCAAGTGAGCTCGGCTTGTCGTGCCCCATGAGAAGGCGAACTTTAGAGCAGTCCCAGACGAGACATCAACTTTGCAAAGTGTTCCATTCTTCATAAGAGATGTTGATGCTTGGGTCAATGTCCTTAAATTTGATCCATTGGTTGTTGTCTTGCTTTCAAAGATGTTTCCATTTTTTGAAGCCTTTGTTCCATAGCCTCTTGGCATTTCGAATGTTCCAAGAATCCACAATCCGCATGCCATGGATCGAAAACCAGATAGAGTTGTTTTGTCTGATATTAACCACCCGCTTCCAATCTTTACTTATTCTTATGAAGCTTTTGACTTTATTCCAACTCTTCCGTAGGGAGCACACAAGATTCAAGCCTTTCAGGAAGACCGAGATTGGGGAAAACAAAAGGGTGAGAATGTCAAGATTCTTCCAATTCGGGAATCCCATGAGAGCCAACTTGTTCTTGTTTCTGAAGATCAACTTGGGCCACGAGGCCTCCCTGTTGCACCAAGCCTTAATCATCCATTTTGCGGCAAGTCTTTTCTCCGCCATCGAAGAATAGAAATGAGCTTTGAAATGACTGCCTTTGATTTACTGTTTGTTTTTTTTCTTTGTGTGATGTGAGCGATTCCATCAGTATTAAGCTAATACATTTCCAATCACATTACTAATCTGCTCAAATTTCCAATCACATTACTATTCTGCTCAATAATTTAAGCCTCTTCAATTCGAAGGGGCGATCTGACACAGAAAGACCTGTAACTGTCAAGTTGATAACTTATCATATCACGGAGTCCCTACCTTATTATGGTACCCATCTTTCGTGTAGTGAAAGAAAAAGTGATACTCCATCTTTCAAGTTCTGTTCGTTACATCTTCGCTTGGAACGGCGTTCATTGGATAATCCTCTTTTCCATCACACATGTGACATTCCACATATATTTTTGCACCTCAAATTCATGATTGTGTATGCAATATGGAATGTTATTTTGAAAGCATATGAGAGTAAAAATTTTGCATTAGGTTACGTTTTAACTATACTTTTCGACATTGGCTACTAATTGTTGTTAATTTAAGCTCTATGTCATCAATAATTGCTCAAAGCGTTTGGATAAAACCATTCAATCTTCTAGGATTTTGTTATTTACATGGCTATATCCATATGTTCTATATATATATATACATATACATATATATATATATATATATATATATATATATATATATATATATATATATATATATATATATATATATATATATATATATATATATATATATATATATATATATATACATATACATACATAGATTTTATAGATTTATATGTCGTACTTATTTTGAAAAAAAGACGATACTGACAAGCACCAAAGCATGCACATGTGTAGTTTTTAATGTACGTAAAATACGCATGTCCATAATCCATAGAAAGCATGGAAGCTCCGAGGGGATTATCACATGTGAATCAAGATAACGTTCTTCGTGAATACATTAGTGAAAGGCATCATGCTCATGTCTACTTTTGAACTGGCGATTGATTGCAAAGCCTTTCAGCTGTCGTATGCCCTTTTTTTATGGGATACATAGGAGCTCCACAAGTACTCAAACCATTCACTTAAATGTTCAAACAAAAATATGAGTCTTTTAATTTTTTTCCTTTAAATTAATATAACTTTGGATTAAAAAAGGGATACATATACAAGAGAGTTAAAGAGACGTATAGAGTAGTTTGATATTCCTATCATTTCCCTTGATCTAGATAACATCTACTTTTGAGCTTGATGTTCTATATAACAAACATCTGATGGTGTGTAAAGAGGGGGAACCTTCTATTTCTTCTTCCACTAGAAATCTTCGCCTACTCTCTATGGAACACACTTTGGGGGTCACACCAACGATACTAGCACATCTAGTTTCATTTTTTACCACATTCCAAAGAGCTGAAGAACACCCAATAGCCTCTCCGAGTAGAGCTTGCTTATAGTAGATTGGTTGATCCAACATCAAAGACTTCTAAACATGGGCACTATTTCGTCATGACATAAAGAGGTGACCAATGTCTTTCTCCGACCACAAATTTTATAGCCTCTAGAGTTGGTCCAAATCCCTAGGTGGAGGGTTTGACATAGAAGGATCACCTTCTTGTGCTCCACAGGTGCCAAATCTCTTTAAACTTGAATTCCCATCTTATTCATGACCATTACGTGCACTATTTTTTTTTTTAATTATGGTGAATAAGATTCCTCTTGAATCTTAAGATGTCTTGAATATTTTTGGGTGAAAGCATGTTAATGGTTACAAAACAGTGTTGTCCGGGACATAGTTGATTAGCTGGAAAAACCCAATCATTCTTAGTTGAACATCATGCAATGGTTATTGAAAGAGGAGTAAAAGCGAGGTGGTGGGGCGAGAGTAGGCGGCAGTACACATGCTGGAGCATGGAGCATTCATGGTGTGGGTTTTTTTGCTTGCTGCAGGTTGGAGGGTCCGCCGCATTACCTCATCTCGCGTGGGAGTTTTTCTGCATAGCTGATTGTTGTCTTTGGCAGCCATACATCGTTATGGAGCGTGCAAGGCAGAAGTTTTCTTGGCTGTTGTTTTGTTGACCCTGCGTTGTTGTAACGAGTCACGACCAAATCTTTGAGCGATTGTCTTGATGGGCAATGGAAGACATATGTGTGCAACATAAAATCGGAGGCTTTAATCAACTCTAAAGAATTGGTTCTCACATTTGCTTCTGCTCATTGTGCTTCAGGTTTGCTCACTTTCATGCTGCCAAGAATAGGGTCGACCCAAAAGCTTTGTATTGGATATTATGAGCCCAAGTTGAAGTGGAAAATCGACTCTGTTAAGAGCCAGAAACAAAATTTGGAAGCCACCATCAGCATGTATCCTTGGGACAAAAAAGACATTACAAAGCTTGATGCGATTTCTATGGGTTCCAGAGTAGGAATACTTTTCCAACTCCCTAGGTGGAGCATTCATGACATGGGTTTTTTTGCGTGCTACATGTTGGAGAGTACGCCGCAGTACCTCATCTCGCCTAGGAGTTTTTCTTCGTGCTGCATGTTGAGTGGGGAATAGTGAGAGGGACTCCATCATTATAGGCATTTTTTCTGCATGCTGCGTCCTGAGTGGGGAATATTGATAACCATTTTTCAGCATGTTGCATGTTGGAGAGTACGCCGCAGTACCTCTTCTTGCTTGTGAGTTTTTATGCATGCTGCATGTTGAGCGCGAGCAGTGAGAGCGACTCCATCACTATACGTATTTTTTCTATGTAGTGCATCCTGAGTCTATACAGATAACTATTTTTGTGCATATCACATATTTTGGTTTGGATCATTCCTAAAAACGTAATCCACTTCTTCATATTTGATGACAAGAAGCATGACACCTTCTTTGTGCAACAGTGTTTCCAATTACATTGGCAATGGCTGAGAGAGCTAAACCTTGACTTAAGCCAACATTGGGTATGGTCAGATGGTGCAACTTCTCGTTGTAAAGGCTGATGACATTGATTTTATGCTGATGTGTGGGCTCTTGGCCCCTGCACATTTTGTACAATTCCCTCATTAGTCTACTTTTTTTCTGTTCTTAAAGAAAAAGGAAGTTATATACGAGTAACATCTCAGATCGTGGGTGATTGTTGCGGGTTTAAAAGTATGCCCAACAATGTCCATTTATTTTCATATTGTTCATTCATTGTATCTAACATCTGAGATTTTGGATGACTGTTGTAGGTTTAAAAGTGGTATAACAAGTGTACATACGTAAGTGACAGAGCACATAATGATATGAGGTGAGCATACTCAATGTAAAGTCAATATAATAAGGTGGATTGATGAGTGGTAGATGTTATTGTATTTATGGTTTCTTCATCATTTGTAGTGTGTTGATGCAGGGCAATCTCGGACAAGCGAACTGATGCAAGTTAATACAATACCAGTAGTGGATAGTGATCAGCAAGCATTAAGATGTTATTGGAAGGAAAAGAAAAGGAAATATAGAGACACAATAACGTCAAGGTCTAACACTAATGTGGAGGGTAATGCTAATTGCAGTTCAAGCAACTTGGATAGCATTGTGGATAAGATCATCAAGTATTTTAAAAATCAAACTAGACACATATGTTGTGAAGATAAAATCGAGGCACTAAATAGGATGTTGCAGAGTCCATGTATTGGGCAACTTTTTGATGCAATGGGAAGTAACAAAGATCATGTAACATGTGCCCTTTTCATCAATCTTCGGAATACACTACAAAGTATGAGAAAGAATTCTGATGACCTTGTGTTGAAGAGATCAACATTGATGATGGCTCTAAATAATGATGCATATTCGTCAACAAATCAGATAAATATTTAAAGACTTTCTAGGGTATTGGGAGTAAGTAGGAAAGTCATCTATGATACGATTGGATGGTTAAATATAGTTGAGTCTGATCATAGTTTTTTGAAGGAAACTAGTAGGGCAACACATACCACATGTATCACACAAAAGGTTAAGCATTTGATTATCACATTTTGGACAACAGAGAGCAGGGTCTCACCAAATAAGAAGGATATAAGCAGGACCCGATTTGGCAGAAATCAATATTTGGAGCATCATGTTCACCTTCTTGATGTATCTCAGGTAATCCTATTTTCAATCATCAGTTCACACTTTTAGCTAATTATACAAGAACCATTAACAAGTAACTTATAGTAACAACTAATAGTAATAGCTAACTAGTAAAAAGCTAATAATAATAGCTAACTAGTAATAAGCTATTTAGAAATAGCTTATTACAAGCAACTAACCAAGAAACTTGTGCGTAAGTAAGGGCCAATTAGTAACAAGCTAATTAGTAATAGCTAATTACTAATAACCATACAAGAACCAATTACTTAGTTATAGCTATTTGGTAACACTACAACAGATCGGTCGTATACCGAGGTTTTTATCGAGGGAAATGAACGTGCGTATTTTTGCCTCGATGTTGGTGTAGGTGTCGATATGCACGTTGGAATTAAAGCGCCGGTATAGGCATTGGTATAACCATCGGTATGAGCATTGGTATAACCGTCGGTATGAGTGTCCGTATAAACATCCGTATTATCGACGCTCATATCGACGGTTATACTGCCTCCTCTGTTAGGTGTACCGTCACGTATACCGACGCCCTTTGGGTGTACTAACGCTTATTTCGATGGCGTTACTGGGAGTATCATGGCTTATATTGATGACCATATCTACAAAATTTTTTTGGGCAAAGTGTGTTGTCTTTTGCTACAGTAACATTACGATGATGTTGCTTAGCAAAAGACAATACACTCTACCCAAAAAAAACCGAGTACATGTGATGTGTACTCTAATGTCAACCGAAATATGATTTCATAAAAAAGAATATTATTGGACACAAAAGAGGTAATTAGAATGAACCATGAACAATGAACCATGTACAAAAAGAGTTATATATTCATAAATGAAGAATCTACAAGAGTGTGGCAAACCAGTGTCATATATGACACTTTTACAAATTGTGGCAAAGCATTGCATTGCCATATAAAAAAAAAATACAAAATTTTGGTGTGCCACTGCCATACACATTCAAAGAAGGTTCCATATCAGTAGTCTTGCAACAAAGAAAATTCATGAAATGAGATAAATTCATATGAAATTTACAAACAACAAGTAAAAACCAAGTTTATAAATTCATCACCTCATCGCAAACGCTCCCATGAAACGACCGCACCACGTCCCTCCAAGTCCTCCAATAGTGCAGTCAATCCATGAAGATATCCATAAGCCTCCTCCATTCATATTGGAGGATGACACATTGCTAGCTCCTTTAACAAATATACAAAACATTAGATATACATGAGAAGCTTAACATAAACAAATTCAATAAACCAAATGGTACTTACAAACTCGTGACACATCATGTCATATCGGCCGCTACCCAAATGTGATGGTCCAACCATATCTAAATGTGTGGCTACGGCATCTCGCTGCTGGCGATATCGGTCACAAGTCTGCTGCTGCTCATCCCGAATCATATCCCACTCCTCAACATCTAACCATACAAGATTTGATAAGCCTGCATTGAAAGCATCACGAGCCTTAGATTGTCGATGAGACATAAATTCACGTCCAGCTTGGATACTATACACCTTGGAGTCATCATGGTCATGAGCACCCCAAGGTGTACGTGGTGTTCCACGTGGTGTACCACGCGGCGTACCTACATATGAGGTACTCTTCCTTGGAGTAGAAGTGGGCGCCACAATGTCCGTCGCACTGCCTCCACAATAGCCAACTCCTCCAGACCTACCTATAGATCCACTCCTAGAGCCTCCTGCTCCAGAGCGTGACCTCGAACTACGAGACGAACCAGCACCTGTATCGCACTGAGGTGTCGAATGCACATGTCTACTACTAGAGCCATTAGAGGATGGCTGAAAAGATGGTCGTAGTGGAGTCATAAAGCTAGGAGCCATACCTTCGGGGGGAGTAGCACCACCTGCAGGAGTGATGCCGGCAGGAGTGACACTGACAGGAGTGACACTGGCGGGAATGAGGCCGGCAGAAGTGAGACCGTCTGGAGTGAGGCCGCCAGGAGTGAGGTCGGGGGGAGTGCAACCATGAGCGATCCAATACTATGACACAACGGCCATGTACGTGGGAGGTACTTGAGAGATGAACTCTAAGAACTACTCCTCTCCCATGGAATGTGGAGTGACTGGAGTACTTTCTCCCATCGTAATCCATTCCAATGGACTATAAAAGTTTTTTTTGCATCTCCACGTGCTGGAGGCATGTCATTGCCCTCTGACAAAAATTGAACTCTAAGAAGTCATTCCAACAAATTTGATACTTCCACTGAGTGCAATGACATGCCATTCTCTCCTCGGGATCCAAACTATCCATCTGATACAACATGGACATTTTAGAACATTTGATTTTCTTATTAAACCTAAAAATCATACTCCTAAAGACTTAAACTTGAAATACTAAAACCTAAATACTTAAAGACCTAAAAAAACCTAAAACTCTTATTCTAAAACCCTAATCCTAAAGACCTATATATGTGTATATGTGTTATATGTATTATATATATGTATTATATATATTTCTATTTCTTATATAATTAAAATCCTATTTTTATATATTTAATTATATATATATAATTTATTTTTTAAAACACTACCTCGTTTCATATTTATTCATCTATGTAATTATCCTATTTATATATTTATTTATTTATATATTCAGATTGTTTTCTTAATTAATCCTATTTTTATATATTTAATTTATTTGTTTAAAACACTAGTTCTTTTCATATTTATTTATCCATATAATTATCCTTATATATATATATATATATATATATATATATATATATATATATATATATATATATATATATATATATATATATATATATATATATATATATATATATATATATATATATATATATGTGTGTGTGTGTGTGTGTGTGTGTGTGTGTGTGTGTGTGTTTGTGTATGTGTATTTATATATTCAAATTGTTTTCTATATTTTCTTTTTATATAAATTTAATTGAATTATATGTATGACTAAACCCTAAAACCCTAATCTTAAAGGTCTAGAACGAAAATATGTATATTTCTCTATGCATGTGTATATACATGTATATATGTATTATATGTGTATGCGTATGTGTGTATATATGTTATGCATGTGTAAAAGCCCCAAAACCCTAATCGCAAAAGACCTAGACCTAAAAGATGTATATATGTGTATGCAATTGTATATATATGTGTGTATATAGATATGTGTATAAGTATATGTGTGTATCTGTATGTATATATATATTTACTCTAATTAAAATCCTTAAAATTAAACCTATTTTTATATATTTAATTATATATATTTAATTAATTTATTTAAAATACTAGTTCTTTTCATATTTATTTATCTATGTAATTATCCTATATATATATATATATATATATATATATATATATATATATATATATATATATATATATATATATATATATATATATATATATATATACTCAAATTTTTTTCTTGTTTTTTTCTATATTTTCTCTTTATATAAATTTAATTGAACTATATGTATGCCTAAACCCTAAAACCCTAATCTTAAAGATCTAGACCTAAAATATGTATATTTTTGTACACATGTGTATATACATGTATATATGTATTCTATGTGTATGTGTACGTGTGTATATATGTTATGCATGTGTAAAAACCCTAAAACCCTAACCTAAAAGACCTAGACCTAAAACATGTATATATGTATCCATGTGTATGTGTATATATATGTGTATATAGATATGTGTATATAGATATGTGTATAAATATATGTGTGTATGTGTATGTGTATATATATTTACTCTGATTAAAATCCTTAAAATTACACTTATTTTTATATGTTTAATTATATATATTTAATATTTTATTTAAAATACTAGTTCTTTTCATATTTATTTATCTATATAATTATCCTATTATATAAATATATATATTTATTTATGTATTCAATTTTTTTCTTAATGTTTTCTATATTTTTTCTTTATATAAATTTAATTGAATTATATGTATGCCTAAACCCTAAAAGCCTAATCTTAAAGATTTAGACCTAAAATATGTATATTTCTGTATGCACGTGTATATACATGTATATATGTATTATATGTGTATGTGTATGTGTGTATATATGTTATGCATGTGTAAAAACCCTAAAACCCTAATCGAAAATACCTAGATCTAAAACATGTGTGTATGTGTATGCATGTGTATATATATGTGTATGTATATATGTGTAGATATATATGTGTATAAGTATATGTGTATGTATGTGTAAATAGTCTAAAAACCACAATCCTATTTTTATATATTTGATGTAAAAGAAACATTAAAATTGTAATGTTATATATTTAATTAGAACACTAGCTATTTTCATATTTATTTATCTATACAAAAATAGTATATGTGTGTCTATATGTGTGCGCGTGTGTATGTATGTGTGTGTGTGAATGTATGCATGTGTGTATATGTGTATGTGTGTCTATGTATGCATGTGTGTATGCATGTGTGTGTATGCATTCATGTGTGTATGTATGTGTGTGTGTGCATGCATGTGTGTATGTATGTGTGTGTGCGTGTGTGTGTATGCATGCATGTGTGTATATGTGTGTGTATGTATGCATGCATGTGCGTATATGTGTGTATGTATGCATGTGTGTACATATGTGTGTGTATGTATGCATGTGTGTACATGTGTGTGTATGCATGCATGTGTGTATATGTGTGTGTGTATGCATGTGTATATGTGTGTGTGTGTGTATGTATGCATGTCTGTACATGTGTGTATGTATATGTGTGTATGTATGCATGCATGTGTGTATATGTGTGTATGTATGTGTGTGTGTGTATATGCATGTGTGTATATGCATGTGTGTATATATGTGTGTGTATGAATGTGTGTATTTGTGTGTGTGTGTATGTGTGTGTATTCATATGCGTATATGTGTGTGTGTATGTATGTGTGTATGCATGTGTGTGTATGTATGCATGTGTGTATATGTGTGTGTATGTATGTATGCATGTGTGTATATGTGTGTATGTATGTGTGTGTGTGTATGTGTGTATGTGTGTGTATGTATGTGTGTATGCATATGGGTATATATGTGTGTGTATGTATGTGTGTATGCATGTGTGTGTATGTATGCATGTGTGTATATGTGTATGTGTGTATGCATGCATGTGTGTATATGTGTGTGTATGTATGCATGTATGTGTGTATATGTGTGTATGTATGCATGTGTGTACATGTATGTGTGTATGTATGCATGTGTAGATGTGTAGATGTGTGTGTGTATGTATGTGTGTGTGTGTATGTATGCTCTATCTTCCTAACTCTATCTTTGTCTCTTTCATCTCTCTTTATCTCTCTCTCTCTCTCTTTCTCTCTCTCTCTCTTTATCTCTCTATCTCTCTATCTCTCTTCTCTGTCATATCTCTCTCTCTTCTCTCTCTCTTTCTCTCTCTATCTCTATCTCTCTCATCTCTCACTCTCTTTCTCTCTCTATGAATAGATAATAAAACAATCACTTACAGGTATGTCCCTCTTGTGGATCGCTGTCATCAAAGCTAATGTATGTCATCTATCATCGAATTCCAAAGAATCGACGCCAAAAAACTTCTGCAAAATCAAAGAGAAGAGAGATTATAAGAACTAAAGCATAGAGAAAGAGAAAGGCTAAGAGTATGCGCACCACTTACCAAGATATGAGATCTAAACAGAGAGAGTGTGTGTGTAGAGAGAGAGATCTGTGTGTGTGTGTGTGCACAAGACAATGCAGGTCACAATTTGGTTCACAAGTGCAACTTCAACAAAATAGAACCAGTAATCAAACAAGTGCAAAATGTTGAGTCACTACAACACATCGAGGGTATACCGAGGCTACCACCGAGGAAATTGAACGGGCATAATTTTGCCGTGACGTCGGTCTTGGGGTCGGTATAGGCATCGAAAACATAACGCCGGTATAGTCGTTGATATAAACACTGGTATAAACGTCGGTATATGTGTCGATATGAACGTCGGTATTACCGACGTATATACCGATGCTCATACCGACACCTCTGCTAGGCATACGGACGCATATACCGATGACTATATTGGGCGTACCGATGCTTATACCAACGACCATATCTGCACAAATTTTTTTTTGGCAGAGTGTGTTGTCTATTGCTACAACATGATGTTGTTTAGCAAAAGACAATACACTCTGCCCAACTCTAAACCGAGTACATGTGTTATGTAATCTAATGACAACCAAAACATGATTTCATATGAGCAAAAATGAACCATGAATCATGTACAAAAAGTTGTATATTCCATAAATGAAAAATGTAGAGGAGTGTGAAAAAGCACTTCCATATAGGAATCGAATACAAAATTATGGTACATCATTGCCACATAGGAGTGTAATACAAAATTTTGGCAATGTGAAGAAGCACTTCTATATAAGAATCAAATACAAAATTATAGTACATCATTGCCATAGAGGAGTGTAATACAAAATTGTGGCAAAGCATATATGTAAGGGGATCAAAACATTTACACCTGCAATCTTGCAACAAAGCATATGTAAAATGAGACAAATTGACATGACATTTATAAACAACAACTAAAAATACGAAACCAAGCTATAAGTTTACCTAATTATAGAATATTCTCCCATGAAATGATTGCACCTTGTCCCTCTAAATCTTGCAATAGTGCAGTCAATCCATGACGATATCCGAAAGATTCTTCGGTTCACGTCGGAGGACGACCCACTACCAACTCCTATGATAAATATGCAAAATGTTACATGAACATACATGATGTGTTGAACATAAAAAAATTGAATAATTAACATGATACTTACAAATTGGTAGCGCATACTGTCATATCCGCCGCTACCTAAATGCGACATTCCAACTATATCCAAACGTATGGCCGCCGCATCTCTCTGTTGACGATATCGATCAGGAGTATGTTGCTGCTCATCGTGAATAGATTCCCACTCTTCAAAATCTAACCACACAGGCTTCGGTAAGCCTGCTCTAAAAGCATCGCGAGCTTCCGACCGTCGATGAGACATCACCTTGTGTGCCGTATGCTGAATCCACTTCAAACTCACAATAGGATTCCCAGGTGCTGGCCAGTACTCTTCATATATCGTTTTTGTGATATTGTTTTTAGAATCCCTATCCTCTTCGCTCCATTTTAGCATTACAGAATGTCCAAATTCTATGGAGCAAAGTTGTCGAATGCGCTAATGCATTGACTTCCCGACTGCATCCATGACTGGAGCTCCATTAAATATGTGATATATTTTGGAGTCGTCATGGTCATGCGCTCCCCAAGGTGTACGTGGAGATCCCATCTGATCAAATGTGAAGATCCCATCTAATCCAATGTGTGTATGCATATGCATATGTGTATATGCATATGCATATGTGTGTATGTGTGTATGCATATGCATGTGTGTATGCATATGCATGTATGTGTGTATGCATATGCATGCTTGTGTGTATGCATATGCATGCTTGTTTGTATGCATATGCATTTGTGTATCATATGCATTGTGTATGTGTGTATGCATGTATGTGTGTATGCATATGCATTTGTGTGTATGCATATGCATTGTGTATGTGTGTATGCATATGCATGTATGTATGCATATGCATGTATGTATGCATATGCATTGTGTATGTGTGTGTATGTGTGTATGCATATGCATGTGTGTATGCATATGCATGTGTGTATACATATGCATTTGTGTGTATGCATATGCATTTGTGTGTATGCATATGCATGCTTGTATGTGTGTATGCATATGCATGTGTGTATGCATATGCATGTGTGTATGCATATGCATGTATGTGTGTATGCATATGCATGCTTGTGTGTATGCATATGCATGTGTATATGCATGTGTGTATGCATATGCATTTGTGTGTATGCATATGCATGCTTGTATGCATATGCATGCTTGTATGCATATGCATGTATGTGTGTATGCATATGCATGTATGTGTGTATGCATATGCATGCTTGTATGTGTGTATGCATATGCATGTGTGTATGCATGTGTGTATGCATATGCATGTATGTGTGTATGCATATGCATGCTTGTGTGTATGCATATGCATGTGTGTATGCATGTGTATGCATATGCATGTGTGTATGCATATGCATGCTTGTATGCATATGCATGTATGTGTGTATTCATATGCATGCTTGTATGCATATGCATGCTTGTATGCATATGCATGCTTGTATGCATATGCATGCTTGTGTGTCTCCATATGCATGCTTGTTTGTATGCATATGCATTTGTGTGTATGCATATGCATTGTCTATGTGTGTGTATGTGTGTATGTGTGTATGTGTGTATGCATATGCATTTGTGTGTATGCATATGCATTTGTGTGTATGCATATGCATTTGTGTATGCATATGCATATGCATTGTGTATGTGTGTATGCATATGCATGTGTGTATGCATATGCATTGTGTATGTGTGTGTATGTGTGTATGCATATGCATGTGTGTAAGCATATGCATTTGTGTGTATGTGTGTATGCATATGCATGTGTGTATGCATATGCATTTGTGTGTATGCATATGCATTTGTGTATGCATATTCATTTGTGTGTATGCATATGCATTTGTGTATGCATATGCATATGTGTATTCATATGCATATGCATTGTGTATGTGTGTATGCATATGCATGTGTGTATGCATATGCATGTGTGTATGCATATGCATGCTTGTATGCATATGCATGTATGTGTGTATGCATATGCATGCTTGTATGCATATGCATGCTTGTGTGTATGCATATGCATGCTTGTTTGTATGCATATGCATTTGTGTGTATGCATAAGCATTGTCTATGTGTGTGTATGTGTATATGTGTGTGTATGTGTGTATGCATATGCATTTGTGTGTATGCATATGCATTTGTGTATGCATATGCATTTGTGTATGCATATGCATATGCATTGTGTATGTGTGTGTATGTGTGTATGCATATGCATGTGTGTATGCATATGCATTGTGTATGTGTGTGTGTGTATGTGTGTATGCATATGCATGTGTGTATGCATATGCATTTGTGTATGCATATGCATTTGTGTATGCATACGCATTTGTGTCTATGCATATGCATTTGTGTGTATGCATATGCATGTGTGTATGTGTGTATGCATATGCATGTGTGTATGTGTGTATGCATATGCATGTGTGTATGCATATGCATTTGTGTGTATGCATATGCATTTGTGTAAGCATGTGCATATGTGTATGCATATGCATATGCATTGTGTATGTGTGTATGCATATGCATGTGTGTATGCGTATGCATGTGTGTATGCATATGCATGCTTGTATGCATATGCATGTATGTGTGTATGCATATGCATGCTTGTATGCATATGCATGCTTGTATGTGTGTATGCATATGCATGTGTGTATGCATATGCATGCTTGTATGTGTGTATGCATATGCATGCGTGTATGCATATGCATGCTTGTATGTGTGTATGCATATGCATGCATGTATGCATATGCATGCTTGTATGCATATGCATTTATGTGTGTATGCATATGCATGCTTGTGTGTATGCATATGCATGTGTGTATGCATATGCATGTGTGTATGCATATTGTAGCTCTAGCGTAAGCACCACCTCCTTTACTTGTCAATCCGCGGAGACGTGAGGACCGGTATGAAGACCACGAGCAAGTGAAGGCACAAGTCCGTGAGTGAAAGCACACAAACATGCACACACATACACACACGCACGCACAAGGTAAGATCAAAGAGAGGAACAATGGAAAGCTTTGATTGGAAAAGAGTTCTCTTACAAAAGCTCTATTCTCTAACAAGCTAACCCCAAAAATGAGCTCTCTAGCTCTTTTTATAGTTTTTTGACTAGTTTTGGCCCTGTCCAGACCTAGTGTCCGGCCTAGTTAAAATTAGGTTCTAGGGCTTATTTGAGGGCTCAAACGAAGTCTAAAAATGATGAAAATTGGTAGGATGATACTTCTTATACTCCTCAAGCTCAAGGACTCCTTGGCATGAACAAAATGGAGTTACAAAAATAGAAAATGGTATTTTCAATGGTTTTTAGTGATGAAAATCACTATTTTTGTAAGGGATTCATCAAAAAATTTGACATACACTTCTGGGATCTCCCTACTTGCTCTCTCTTCTTTTATGTCTACTTCTTTGATGTGCTTCCATGTTTAATGCTTGACCTTGAGTTCCAACACTCCCCCCCCCCTCTGGAGTCTGTCGTCCCTGACAGACCTTTATTGTAATGGTTGTTCCAGGTTGCTTTGAGAGGGAGTGTCCATTCGAAAGAACTAGAGCCGTCTCTCTTCCAAATGTGGCAAGTTTGGTTGTCCGATTCTTCATTGGTCATTGCGAGCCTTTTGCACATTGTAGTCCCTTGGTAAGTGCTTCTGCCTTGGAATCCAGCATGATTGTGTCGTTGTGAGTCTCCATTGATGACCTCAGATCATCAAAAGATGATGTTCATAGTAGTAATGCCAAGTACTCATAACCCATAATGGATGATGGGTAAGTGTGTTCGTGCATGGGTTGAGGAACATATGTGCCTTGTGCACGGCCTTGTAATGTAGCCCTATGCATGCTTACTTGGAAAAATGCATCGGAAGAAGTATGGTGCAAAAATTGGGGGTCTTGAACTAAGTGCTCAAGGGTATGCCGACGAAGAGGTTTCCTAAGCTATCATGGTTATGGTGTTTCCAGAGTAAGGATACTTACCATGGAGAAGGTCGATCGATGTTCATCTCTTCCTGTTGTACACTCGGCCTTTAGGATGGAACATTGTTGATGAATGTCCATGTTGATGGTCCACTGATGAGATCTTTTGAGTGGCTAATCCTCTCTCCTCTTTTCAAAGCATCATTTGCCAAATATTGAGAATTGAATTTCTTTATATTCCTTGACAAACATCATTTGATATCTACACCAAGCTTAGTTTCACATACTCTCTTTAGCTCACCATAAGTAGGAGTCTTCTCATCCAGTATACATACAAAGATTTGCAGGTTAACAGAACTACCCCTTGCAGATATCTCCCTGGATGCTCTCTTACATGCAATAGTTAAGCATCACTTCAAGTTGCGGACCTTCAAGCTCTTCACTCCTACCATAGTAAGAGGAAACCATAGTTGTGGATGCCATGTTCATGCCAAGTTCTTGACATCTACGAGATAAGGCAACAATTATATCATCTGCTAGCCGAGACACACCTATCCAAACTGATAAATGCCCAATAATCAATAGTTCCACCTTTAACCAAGCATGACTCATTCATGTTTCATGAGCCAAACCTGGGAACAAGTGCTTCCTCTCCCTTTTTTTTTTTGAGGAACAATGTCACCAAACAAGAAGACAGATGTTAGTATCAGAAAAAACAATTGACATACGTCAATGTGCTCTTGTGCATGGGACTCTCCAATGTGTCTATGCACCGCCCTGTAATGTGGCCCTATATTAATGCGTACTTTGGAAATGCATAACCTGAATGGTGCAAAAGACTGGGTTGTGCAAGGAGCACATGGTTTTCGCTCGTCGAGGCTTCTCGATGTTATTTGCAGATGTTGATGCCATCTATCGAGGAGGTATCCATTGGATCTTGAGATGACAACTGATCCTTCCTCCTTATAGGGATCCATTTTAGAACAGCATTTGGCACTGTAGAGATTACTTCAGGCGTCTTCCTCTTTGGATGCTTTCTGAACTGTGGTATCCAATGTGGTTGGCACTTTGGTTTGGTGGAGGCTACTTGTACTTTTGGCTTCCAAACCCATAGACTTTTTGCATGTCTTCCTACTATTGTTGAAGAGCTAATTTGATCTTCTTTCGGTCTCTATACGTGGTTCTTAGCCTTTTCTCTTTTTGGTTCTTTGTTGAGACCTTTCGCATGTGGGAGAACATAGGTTGTTGTGGAAGTAAGAGCTTCTTAGGTACCCACATCTGTAATCGCCCTTGTTGAGCTGTAGCTAATTTTGTAGGCACCCAAACTTGTTGGATACCTTGTGATTGAGCTTGTCCGAGCTGCTTCCTTCATCTTCTGGCCTGGTTGGCTTGCCTGGATGGAATTTGTGGGGGCAAGGTTGTTGGTTGCTCTCCTTTGCGTACCCAGATCTGTTTCATGCTCGGAACTGCTTTCTTGTCAAATGGTGTCTTTCTATTTGATGTAGCAGTTGTCGTAAACAATTGTGTTTGCCTATGTGGTGGACTCACTATTGTGGCTACTTGATTCTTTGGAGAAGAAGAAAGATCCACCCGCCTTCGAACCTGTTCTTCCACGATTGACTCCTTCTGCATCATAGAGCTTTTGACACATACAACATCTTCTTCCATATGATTAGTCTTAGAAGAACTAAGAGAGTGTGTGGTTTCATGATCTAGGAGCATGCAGTTCTCTAATTCTAATGTAATGCATTGTTCATGTACCCAAACTTGAAGAATTTGACTTCTTAGGTTTAAGTTAACTGCATGGTCATAGATCCAATCTTGACCCAAGACAAGTGGTTCTGTAAGGTTCTCATCTTGACACACTAGCACTTTGACTTTCATTGGAACATCTTGAAGGTAGATGGGAAGTTCCACCTCGCCCAAACAAGGGGTTTCCACACCTCCCAATCCTATGAGATAAGCTTCTATGGGATTGATGTTCAACTGCAAGTCTTGGCAATAGGAATGTCTAACTGCACTACTTGCTGCACCTGAGTCAATCAATGCTTTCACAGTCCTTACACCCTTCCCTTATCCTATCTCTATGGTCACAAAGGGTCTTCGGTCAATGACTTGAGAAGTCGCTATGCCTGATTTTTGGCACATATCCATGTGATATTTTGGGGCTTTTGAGTTGACATCTAGGCCTAGTCCCCTTAATTTATTTCGCCTTATGCGCTCTCTAGCCTCTGCTTGTGCTTCTTCTCTCACCCTTAACTCCTCTTCTTTTCGCTTCTTAGCAGTGTTGAGTCTCGTAAGCATATCCTCTGTAAGAGGTTCTTGGTATAACTTGACTCTACATCCACTAATATAGTTGGGCAAGATATCACCTTCTAAAGTAGCCAATTGAACTGCACCGCTAGTGGAAATTCTGTTAATGATCATGGGTCCATATCCTCGTTTTTCCAACTTACGGGCATGTTGTTTTAGTGTGTAAACCAACACTAGATCTCCCTCTTTCAATCCTTTATCTTTGATGTGTGCATCAAAGTATGCCTTTTGTCTTTTCTTTGCAGCATAGATGCCTGCTGCCGCTCGTAGCCTCGTCTCGCCTAAGCGTTCTAAATCAAAGATCCAAGAGGACAACTCATGTCCATGCCACTCATGCTCTTGTGCTACCTTTAATGCTGGGATTAGGAAATCTAATGGTAGCACAGCATTCTGTCCAAAGACCATCTGAAATGGGGTGGCATTGAGTACTGTTTTATAGGCAACTCGATAAGCCCACACAACATGATGAAGTTGTTTGTCCCAATCAGAGCGTTTATTATTTACCAGTTTTGTTAATACATTACATAGGATCTTGTTTGTGCTCTCAGCTTGTCCGTTAGCTTGTGGATGATAGGGGGCAGACTTCTTATGTATCACCAAGAATTCTTGGAGAAGATTTTCAATGACTTCATTCAGGAAGTGTGTGCCTCTATCGCTCACTAACTCTATTGGTAGTCCATATCTTGTGAACACATTCTCAAATAAGAACTTAGCTATTGTTAGAGCATCATTCTTTGTTGTGGCTTTTACTTCCACCCACTTGGTAAGGTAATCTGTGGCTACAATGATGTACTCTGCATGGGAGTTTCTAGCTGGGGGGTTAATAGGACCTACAAAGTCTATTCCCCACTTTGAGAATGCACGTCCTCCCATCATGGGCCTCAAAGGCATCTCGTCTTTTCTGATAGGATATTGTGCACATTGGCAAGTGTCACATTTCTTCACATAGGTATGAGCATCCATATGGAGAGTGGGCCACCAAAGTCCTAAGAATAGAATGGTCTTGATCACTCGGTCAGGACCAAAATGTCCACCTGCAACACCACTGTGTGCAGTCTCTAAGACCTTTAAATAGTCTGATTCATGAACGCACAGTCTTAAGTAACCATCTTTGCCTCTTCGGTATAGGTTCTCTCCTACTAAGGCATAGCCTTGAGCCTCTTGCTCCATGCTTCGTCTTCTTGCTAGACTAGCCTCTTTGGGTAATCGTGCCGACCTCATAAACTCTACCAATGGAGCACTCCAATCAGGAATTAATGACACTTGATAAAGGGTGGCATGCTCCATTGGTGGTCTCTCTCTGCACATTGGACAATTCTTAATCCATTCATGTATTTCTTTGTCCATGCTAGGCCAATACACTCCTAAGCGTTTCAGATTTTGTAATGTGCGCTGTTTAGAATAATGATTTCCTAGCAATCCTTCATGAGCTTGTTGAAACCAACTACTATGTTCATCGTCCTCAACACAACAAGCTAATACACCCTCAATATCTTGTTTGTACATGCTTCCTGCCAATATGTGATATTTTTGTGATTTTACAATTTCTTCTTGTGATGTTTTCACATTCTTATTTGCAGGGCCGAAGGTTAGGACTGGTACCAACTTATTTGCCCATTTTGGAACAACTTCTAAATTGAATAGATAAGCATCGGGTAATTCATCAGAGACTCCTTGCGGTGACTCTCCTCAAGTGATGCGAGAAAGGTGATCTGCCCGAAAATGGGTTCTACCTTTCCTGACAACAACTTCAAAGTCATATTCCATTAGTAAGAGGAACCATCTTACTAAGCGTCCAGTATTGCAAGGTTTATTGATCAAATATAACAAGGCGTGATGATCAGTGAAAAACTTGAACTTGTTGGCCAATAAATAGTGTCTAAACTTCTTCACAGCATATACCATGCCTAAGCCCTCTCGCTCAGTTGTGGTATAGTTTTGTTCAGCTGCGGTGACCTGTCTACTAGCATATGCTATGGGCAAATCTAAGTTTCCTTCACCTGTGGGTTGTGCTAGCACGCATCCTATGGCGTGATTGGATGCATCCACATGGACATGGAATGGTTTATTCCAATCAGGAGTGGTCAGTATTGGTGTTGTGCACAAACATTTCTTCAGTTCATTGAAAGAATTCTCACATTCATCGTTCCACTCAAAATTAGACAACAAGGCATAAAGGGGTCTAGCTATGATCGCGTACATATGGATAAACCTACGGTAATATCCACAATGGCCCATAAAGGCTTGTACCTCCTTAACATTCCTTGGCCTTGGCAACTCTACTATGGCTCGTATCTTATCTTCATCTATTGAGATTCCATTCTTAGAAACAATATGACCTAAGATTTTACCTTGACGCACCATGAACACACACTTTTTCAGGTTCAGACACACTCGATATTCTCTACACTTGTTGAAGATTTGTCTGAGCTCAGGGATGTGAAATCTTCTTTCTTGGGAATGAGCACATAAATCATCCACATACACTTCTAAGCTCTTTCGCAAGAACTCTTTGAAGACATGACACATGAGCCTTTGGAATGTTGCAGGTGCATTGGTGAGACCGAATGGCATCACACAAAATGCAAAGATTCCCCATTCTGTGGCAAAAGCCGTTTTGTGTTGATCTTCTGGGGCAATGGCTACTTGGTTGTAACCTTAAAATCCATCAAGAAAGCTATAAACTTCCTTGCCTGCAACACGCTCCAATAGGTGTTCCGTGATTGGAAGTGGATAACTATCTCTGATCGTAGTGGCATTAACTTTTTTAAGGTTAATACACACTTGCAACTTTCCATTCTTCTTGGGCACCACTACAATGGGGGACACCCATTTAGTATGCTCAATCTCATAGATGAATCCAGCTTCAATCAGCCTATCAATTTCTTCTTTTATTTTAGCTGCATAAGCGTCATTATATGTGTAGGGCTTCTATTTGGTGGGCTTAGCATCAGCAGTCATGGGGATCGTATGAGAGCATATTCTTGGGTCTACCCCCTTCAAGTCTCTATAGTGCCACGCAAACACATCCCTATATTCCCTTAATAGAGCTACGAGCTCCATTTCTTCTCTTGCACTTACGTCATCTCCTATATATGTGCATCTCTCTTCGTTCTCTTCAATGGTCACTACAATTTTCTTGGTCTTTTCTTTATTATCATATGATTCTCCTATGATGGCCTCTCTCTTAGGCATTCGTACCAAAATTTTGCGGTCGTCAACTTCATATTTCTTGAAGTTTTCTGGTACTTCAAACAATGATTCCTCCTCTTCTATTTCACTACTTTTCTTTTCTTTTTCTTTTGATTGATCTCACTCCCATCCTTTGAATTTACCGTTTTAATACTTGTGAGAGGTTCTTCTTCTTTCTAGGTGAACACTCCTATATCTTCTAGATAGTGCTACTCTGAGTTAAAGCAACTATCCATCACAATGGACTCTATATCATCATCATTCTCTTCTTCTTCTATGACATCACTAGGGTCACATTCTTCTAGCAAGGGCTGACACATGAACACTGAAATATCATAACCCTCCTCATCACAATGAGGTGTCCATTGTTCTTCATTGACAGCAATGTCCATGGTGGCTAAGATTTCTGGCCAGCCATGAGGCTTAAATTCCTCATCTGGAAAGATCATTGGTGTGTAGGCTGGGTCTTTCACTGATCTATCTCCTGGCGAAGTTCCTTCTTCTCTTGCCTTTAAACGTTTTTCCTCTTCCTCTGCTACCTTGCACATCCACAAATGTGTATCTTCATGCAACCATATGGATCATGTGAACTTTTAGACTGCACTGAGATAGACTCTTCTTTCGCTTTGTGGATACAATTCCATTGTAGGGGTGGTACATCTCTGAAGGTGTAATCCTTCAAATTGACCTTGGTGATGACCCTTAAGTGTTGCAAGTACAAGGAGTTGGTTCCCCAATCTTGTACTATTTGCAATTGCCGTAGGAAGGGTCTTCCTAGTATCATCTCATAGACATTATTTTTCTCAAAGTCACATATAGAAAATGTATGTTCAAACTCCACACCACAAGTGGTTAGAGTTATCCCTTCGAGCAATCCTAGAGGTCTTTCAAAATGACCGTCAGCCATTTGAAGCTTCATTCTAGTTGGTCTTAATGTGGGTTTGCCTCATTGCTTCCACAAAGAGGTGGTCGCAATGGCAACACCAGCACCTGAATCTATGATTGCTTTGGTTGTGTAACCTTGGTAAGTGATTGGAAGATAAGTATTACCTTCTTCACCCTCACACATGTCCCCTATTTTATCTAGAGGTATCTCTGGCATTTTTTGCTTAGAGCCTGCTTTTGGCATATTGAAATCAAGTTCTGGAACCTGATCCTTCACATGATTCCATAGCTCGGGTTTTGCTTTGAGGAGCTCTTCTACAGTGAGATGACACTAAACCTTATTATTCTTCACGACATCAGTGTTCCTTGGGACCATTGAGTCTTCATGTCTGACCAGTATTGTGGGAGCTCTGATCTGAAGAGGTTCAGATTACCATGGGCTTGGAAATTGAGGCAGTTCCTCTA
This sequence comes from Ceratopteris richardii, assembly GCA_020310875.1. Lineage (NCBI taxonomy): Eukaryota > Viridiplantae > Streptophyta > Polypodiopsida > Polypodiales > Pteridaceae > Ceratopteris > Ceratopteris richardii. The sequence goes on from CM035406.1 coordinate 118,851,553, forward strand.
AGGTATTAGATTCAAAATCTAACCTTTCATCTTCTTGTTGTTGTGCTTCATCTCCGTAAATAGATGGAATGTCTTGGGGAAATTGATCATGAAGATCATGAATCTCAGGACTAGGAGGGGAATTACCCTTCTCCTTGGCCCATTTCTCTTCTTGTATTTCGCACAAGAACTCTTGAGAGTACTGTTGAATTGAAGGAGGTATTCCAGCATCCGTGGAATTAGAAACATAAGCTCCCATTGGTGGTGAGTTTCCTCTTTCAATAACTAGTTGAGCCTGTGGAGGTAAAGAAACTTGTGGTTTGTTTACCAATTGCTCTAATCTTTCTAGTAAGCCTTGGAAATGCAAATCCGATTTGACAGAGTTTGTCTGATTGAACTTTTGACTAGTCTCGAGTATAGCTTGAGCTTGTTCTACCATTTTCATGCACATTTTCATCCGTTCAATCTCTAAATCTGCTCTAGGGTAACTCTTGTCTAGGTTTGCAGCTGTTGGCCCTTCTTGAAGTCGAGCCTGGTAGGCCTTGAACATCATGTCCAAGCCTTCTCGGGTTGGATCTGCCAGAACAGACCCTGGTTGCGATCTATTTACAATGGGTGGTGGGGTGGGATGAGGTGGAGTGGATGGAGTGTCGACATGCAAGGGGTTTTGAGATGCGATGTCTTCTATTTTTGTTTTTGCATCTTTCAAGCTTTCTTCTAGTTCCGATAACTTTTTATTCCACTTGCGATTAGCCTTCTCTCTGGTATCTTTCCATGTTCTTGTTTTCCTCCTACTAGGTTCTGCCGATTCACTCGACTCCGTTTGCTCTACTGGTTTATCCTGTTTTAAGGTTTGTGCTCTAGTGACAGCTTGTATAGGAGCCACATTACTGCAACCTGAACTTGAATCCGCCACTAAGCCTACCACATTAATAGGTGTAATCTTGGGCACACTAGAGGGGTTTCTTGGACAATCTCTGGGGAGATGGTCTTTGCCACAATCAGGACAAAAAGCCTATATTGTGATAGCCTGTCCTTGACTCGGAGATGGTGGGTGGGGACAATCACGAAGAAAATGGTCGCCGTGACATCTGAAACATGGTCCTCTAGGGGCTGGTGATCTTACTTGTCTCAATTGGGGCCTAGGGTTCGCATTTGTGTACATGACATTGGAGTATTCAGGCTCCCAATTTTGTTCCATAGGTGGTGCCTCATATTGATACGGGTAAATCTCACTATGTTCAGGTGACTCTGTGTAATAAGCATGTGCACTACCTTCATGGGAGTAGTCTGAACTATGAGCATGAGAGTCATTCTCTGAGATCAATGGGGTCACTGTTACCAATGCTCTATTTGGATTTTCCTCTCCCACTATATACTTGACTGGAATCAGGTTTGCAGGAGCTGGTGGTTGGTTTCCCAAGACTGGTTGTGGCCTATATTGTGCCTGATATTGCTGTTGTGGTCGATAATATGGCTGTTGGTATTGGTTCTGATACCTACCTTGTTGGTAAGGTTGCTGATAAGTTTGTCTAACAGCGTGCCTATTGTAGGGACAATCTTGAGCCATGTGGTTCGTGTATTTTCTCTCAATAGTGCAATATGGAGCATTCCTTTCTCTAATGTTTTGGTTTTGCATTGGGCATACGTTAGCCATGTGGTCCCCTCCGCACGTATAACATCGGTTCAATGAGGTGACTCTTTGTGCTTGTCTATTTTGGACTCCTAGCTTCTTGGCAACTTGCTCAGCTATCTCATCTATTTCCGTGGAGATTTTTGAAGTATGACTAGTAGAACTATCAGAATCCTTATAGAGTTTGGACAATCCTAACTCCTCACCCAAGTTATCTTCTATGTCAATGCACATCCGCACACACTCTTCTATGGATCTAGGATCTTTCAAGTACACATATGATATTAACTTTGTGCTCAATAAGCCATCTAAGAACAAAGCCACTTGTTTGGTTGGAGTGGGTAACTCTGGAGCAAGGCATCTTTCTAGGTACTTTCTGAACCTTCTACCTGATAGTCGCACTATTTCTTGGGGTGTCTGCTTGAAACTGTGGATCAAAGATGAAGTGTTATGCCTGATACCACTCTTGGAAAACTCTACAATGAATTCGTCTAGCAATTGACCTATATCGCGATAGTTGTGACTACTCAGTGGTTGAAACCAAGCCAAGGCAGTGCCCTTAAGAGTCAAACCAAATGCCTCGTACTAGGTGAACAAGTCCTCAACCTGTTCAGCTCTTAACACTTGTTTGAACTCAGCCACATGATCATAAGGATCTCCTGACCCGTCAAAATAATTCTTCATTGCCTTGATCACTTGAGTGGGTCTAAGGGTTCTTGGGTGCTCTCGGGGTTTAGGCAATGGAAACTCCTGTTCATCTCTTTGTTGCCTATGTGCTTGATGTCTCTCTCTTTCAAGTCTTTCATTTTCAAATCCTGACCTATTCCTGCCCACGGTGTGTGCAAAACTTACCTCATGTCTCTCTCTAGTTCTTTCTCTCTGGGCTTCATGACCGTGGGATGATCCTACTCCTTAGAGGCCATGGGAAACATTGGATCTTGGTGGAGGGAAAATCAATTCACTCTTCCAAGTATATGCATGTCTATCATGTTCTGTTACCAAGAATATCTTCTCTGATGTGTTGTCCAGGTAGACAACTTTGCCTGGTATCTCAGGATCTTTGAATTCATAGATGATGACTATGCCCAATTGGCTAGGTTGATCTGGCTTGAATCTCCAAAAGGCTTCCTCTGTTTCTCTATTCAAGAATAGTTCTATGCTTTTGTTATCTTGAGGAATCCAGTCTGGAGTGATCACTCTGGTCAAAACTGACTTGCCTCTAGGAGTCTGGGGTCCTTGTCCTACATTTCCTTGTTCTAGGTCTCCTATCTCATTCTCAGGAATGATATTTCCAAACTCATCAGTCCTATCTGGTAGGTTGGTGACCACATACATGGTTCCTTCCTTATTAATGTATGAACCCTCTTCGAACTTGACCACTGGGTGTTCAAGTCCAAAGGGTTGATATGGATTTTTGAGTTGGACCACTGATCGCCTCAAGCCATCCTCATAGATGCGAGCACCTAATCGGTTGGTCCGAATATATTCCAATTGTGTTTTATAGGGTCCTTCTGGTGTTTGTAGATGGGTAGTTCCTGAGCCACCTGCTGGTTTCCCCATGCTAAAAGACATTTCAGAGTCACTTATGTCAGAGCTTAGTACGTAAGGACAACCACTTAGTTGTTGTGCCCAAGACTTAGCTGTATGGTTGACACTAGACTGAGAAGATCTAATGCTTTGTCTATCCTTGCCTAGGTGTCTACCAGATCTCAGGTTCATAAGCTTTGGCTAAGAATCCAAAATTTCCCCTTGGTATGGTTCAAAAATCCTTTGGAGCCCCCTTGGTTTCCTAGTCCCACTTGAAGCCCAACTTCAATTTATCCTATCTAAAAATCAACATGTTATTCTTATAAAAAATAGTTGAGGCCGTGTAGGATTCGAAACGAGCTTTCCAACGAGCTATAGAGCTCAAAAAATGGACTTTGGATGAAAAAGTTATGTCAAATCAGGCTCATAGGGGTCAAAATAGGCAAACAGGACCTTTTGGGAAAAATTGCGATTTTGTGAAATCAAGAGAATCGCGATTTTGTGAACTTCAAGAGAATCACGATGTTGTAAATCTCTAGATAATCGCGATTGTGTGAAATCAGAGAATCGCGATTGTGTGAAGTCAGAGAATCGTGATTGTGTGAAATCAAAGAATCGCGATTGTGTGAAATCAGAGAATCGTGATTGTGTGAAATCAGAGAATCGCGATTGTGTGAAATCAAAGAATCGCGATTGTGTACCTTGAGAATCGTGTTTTCACAAAATCGTGATTTTGAGGAGAGAATCATGTTTTTGAGAATCGCGATTTTGAGCAGAGAATCGTGTTTTCACAAAATCGTCTTTTCACAAAATCGTGTTTTTGCTGAAAATCGTGATTTGTGAGAATCGCGATTTTGAGCAGAGAATCGTGTTTTTGAGAATCACGATTTTGAGCAGAGAATCGTGTTTTCACAGAATCATGGTTCACAAAATCGTGGTTCACAAAATCGTGTTTTAGAGGATCGTGTTCTAGAGAATCGCGATTTTGTCTCAGAGAATCGTGGTTTTCAAAATTTAGAGAATCGCGATTTTGAGCACAACCACAGAATCGTGGTCTCAGAATCGTGTTTTTTTTTGGCTGAAAATCGTGATTTGTGAGAATCGCGATTTTGAGCACAACCACAGAATTGCAATTCTGAGAATGACCACTTCAAAAGTCTTTTAGGCGGGAAACAGAGAATCACGATTTTCAAAAAAAATTTGAATTTTCACAGAATCGCGATTTTCATCAGAGAATCGTGTTTTTTGGCGGGAACTTTGAATTTTTGAGTGCCGAGCAATGGCGAGCTCCGTATGTGCAGAAAATCATGAAAAAACACAGCCCTGACACTCTCTTGCACTTCCTAACTCCTCCTCGCACAATAATGCATGAAAGATGGTATGAAAATGATGAAAATGCACTAAAAAGCAAGAAATTTCTATGAAGAAGAAGATGGGAGAAGATGGAGATGGTGATGATGATGAAGATGAAGAAGAAAAATCAAAAAATGAACAAAAATGATAGTTTTTTTTACCTTCCAACATCGCAAATCTACGATCTTACCATCACAACGCTCGTCCTCGAAGCTCTCTCCCCGGCAACGGTGCCAAAATTTGGTGTAGCTCTAGCGTAAGCACCACCTCCTTTACTTGTCAATCCGCGGAGACATGAGGACCGGTATGAAGACCACGAGCAAGTGAAGGCACAAGTGCGTGAGTGAAAGCACACAAACATGCACACACATATACACACACGCGCACAAGGTAAGATCAAAGAGAGGAACAATGGAAAGCTTTGATTGCAAAAGAGTTCTCTTACAAAAGCTCTATTCTCTAACAAGCTAACCCCAAAAATGAGCTCTATAGCTCTTTTTATAGTTTTTTGACTAGTTTTGGCCCTGTCTAGACCTAGTGTCCGGCCTAGTTAAAAATTAGGTTCCACGGCTTATTTGAGGGCTCAAACGAAGTCTAAAAATTATGAAAATTGGTAGGATGATACTTCTAATACTCCTCAAGCTCAAGGACTCCTTGGCTTGAACAAAATGGAGTTACAAAAATAGAAAATGGTATTTACAATGGTTTTTAGTGATGAAAATCACTATTTTTGTAGGGGATTCTTCTGAAAATTTGACATACACTTCTGGGAGCTCCCTACTTGCTCTCTCTTCTTTTATGTCTACTTCTTTGATGTGCTTCCATGTTTAATGCTTGACCTTGAGTTCCAACACATATGCATGTGTGTATGCATATGCATGCTTGTATGCATATGCATGTACGTGTGTATGCATATCCATGCTTGTTTGTATGCATATACGATTGTGTGTATGCATATGCATTGTCTATGTGTGTGCATGTGTGTATGTGTGTGTGTATGCTCATGCATTTGTTATGGATATGCATTTGTGTAGGTATATGCATTTGTGTATGCATATGCATTGTGTATGTGTGTATGCATATGCATGTGTGTATGCATATGCATGTGTGCATGCATATGCATTTGTGTGTATGCATATGCATTTGTGTGTATGCATATGCATTGTGTATGTGTGTATGTGTGTATGTGCCTATGCATATGCATGTGTGTATGCATATGCATTTGTGTGTATGCATATGCATTTGTGTGTATGCATATGCATTTGTGTGTATGCATATGCATTTGTGTATGCATATGCATATGCATTGTGTATGTGTGTATGCATATGCATGTGTGTATGCATATGCATGTATGTGTGTATTCATTTGCATGCTTGTATGCATATGCATGCTTGTTTGTATGCATATGCATGCTTGTTTGTATGCATATGCATGTTTGTGTATGCATATGCATTGTGTATGTGTATGTATGTGTGTATGTGTGTGTATGTGTGTATGTGTGTGTATGTGTGTATGCATATGCATTTGTGTGTATGCATATGCATTTGTGTGTATGCATATGCATTTGTGTATGCATATGCATATGCATTGTGTATGTGTGCATATGTGTGTATGTGTGTATGCATATGCATGTGTGTATGCATATGCATTTGCGTGTATGCATATGCATTTGCGTGTATGCATATGCATTTGTGTGTATGCATATGCATTTGTGTGTATGCATATGTATTGTGTATGTGTGTATGTGTGTATGTGTGTATGTGTGTATGCATATGCATGTGTGTATGCATATGCATTTGTGTGTATGCATATGCATGTGTGTATGTGTGTATGGATATGCATGTGTGTATGCATATGCATGTGTGTATGCATATGCATTTGTGTGTATGCATATGCATTTGTGTATGCATATGCATATGTGTATGCATATGCATATGCATTGTGTATGTGTGTATGTGTGTATGCATGTGTGTATGCGTATGCATGTGTGTATGCATATGCATGCTTGTATGCATATGCATGTATGTGTGTATGCATATGCATGCTTGTATGCATATGCATGTATGTGTGTATGCATATGCATGTGTGTATGCATATGCATGTGTGTATGCATGTGTGTATGCATATGCACGCGTGTATGCATATGCATGCTTGTATGTGTGTATGCATATGCATGTGTGTATGCATATGTGTATGCATATGCATGTATGTGTGTATGCTTATGCATGCTTGTGTGTATGCATATGCATGCTTGTATGCATATGCATGCTTGTGTGTATGTATATGTATCTCTCGCGCGCTCTCTCTCTCTATGTCAATAAAAAACAAAACAATCACTTACATCGATGTAATTGTTTGAATCAAGGTCGTCAAAATCCACTTGAAGTTATCCTTCGTCGAATTTCCAAAGATTTGATCCCAAAATCTCGTGCAAAACTAAAGAGAGAAGATATGAGAAAAACAAAAACATAAAGAAAGAAAAAAATGTGCTACAATATGTGCGACCTACTTACCAAAACTTCAGATCTATAAAAATAGAGGTGTGCTTAGAGAGAGAGGGAGGGAGAGAGAGAGAGAGAGAATTGTTTGAATCAAGGTCATCAAAATCCACTTGAAGTTCTTCTTCGTCGAATTTCCAAAGATTTGATCCCAAAATCTCTTGCAAAACTAAACAGAGAACATATTAGAAAAGCAAAAACAAAAAGAAAGAAAAAAGAGTGCTACAATATGTGGGATCTACTTACCAAAACTTCAGATCTACAAAGATAGAAGTCTGCTTAGAGAGAGGGAGAGAGAGAGAGAGAGAGTGAGAGAGAGGGAGGGAGGGAGAGAGAGAGAGAGAGAGAGGGAAACAGAGATCTGCTATTCGCACGCGCAAAGTCGATAGTAGAAGATGTAGATCCAAAATGCTCAGAATGACGAATTTTGGTTTCGAGCCCGGTTAAAAAGATACTGTGGATATAAGCATCGGTATAAGCACCGGTAATTCCAGTAAAGTAGCGATGCTCATACCGAGTCTTATACCAACGCTTATACCGATGCCGGGTTTCCGAGGCTAAGCGACTTTCTCAAATTGTCCGAGGGTCATACCGACGCCGACAGCTGACCGTCGGTATGATGACCGTCGGTATTCCCTTGATATGTTGTAGTGAGTTTTGTTCTTGGGTTCCCGGTATGTTTAAAACATGGCTTCGGTATATCCGTCAGTATGGGCGTCGGTATAAGCGTCCGTAATTTCTAGTAAATTATCGATGCTTATATGGATGGTCATACCAACAGATATATCGACGCTCATACCGATGCATATACTAGAGGTCACGAGACATCTCGAGGATCCATTTTAAACCGTCATGCCGAGGGTCACTATCGGTATCTTTAAGTGGACTTGTTGAACGTTTATATCGACGCCGGGAGTGACAATCGGTATAAGCACCGTTAGTATGCGCCTCATATGTTGTAGTGTAATAAGATAATTTTTAATAACTAATTACTAACAACTAACCAAGAAGTAGCTACTTAATAATTACAAACTCTCAACAAGCTAAATAGTAATAGCTAATTACTAACAATTAAGAACCAAGTACTTAGTAATAGGTAACTAGTAACAAGCTAATTAGTAATAGCTAATTACAAACAACTAACCAAGAACCAACTACTTAATAATAGCTAATTAGTACAGGCTAATTAGTAATAGCTAATTACAAATAGCTGACCAAGAACACGTTGCTTAGTAAGCTAATTAATAGTAGATAATTACTAACGACTAAGTAAGAACTAGCTACTTAGTAATATATAATTGGTAACAAGCTAATTAGTAATAGATTAATAGAAATTAATTATTTACAAAAAATTAATCAATGACTAGCTACTTAATAATAACTAATTGCTAAAAAGCTAAATAGTAGTCGCTAATTACAGAGAACTAACTAAGAACGAGCTACTTAGTAATAGGTTACTAGTAGCAAGCTAATTAGTAATAGCTAATTATAAACGACTATCCAAGAACCAGCTACTAAGTAACAGGTAATTAGTAACAAGCTACTTAGTAATAGCTAATTAGTAACAAGCTAATTAGCAATAGCTAATTACAAACACCTAACCAAGAACCAGCTACTTAGTAATAACTAATTAGTAACAAGCTAATTAGTAATAGCTAATTACAAACAACTAACCAATAACCAGCTACTTAGTAATAGCTAATTATTATCAAGCTAATTAGTAACAAGCTACAACTAATTAGTAGAAGCTTATTAGTAATAGCTAATTAGAAATAGATAATCGAGAACCAAGTACTTAGTAACAACTAATTACTAACAAGCTAATTAGTAACAAGCTAATGAGTAATAAGCTAATTGGTAACAAGCTAATTAGTAATAACTAATTACAAACAGCTAACCAAGAACCAGCTACTTAGTAATAGCTAATTACTAACAAGCTAATTAGTAATAGCTAATTAGTTACAAGCTAATGAGTAACAAGCTAGTTAGTAGCAAGCTAATTAGTAATAGCTAATTAGTAACAAGCTAGTTAGTAACAAGCTAATTAGTAACAAGCTAATTAGTAACAAGCTAATTAGTAACAAGATAATTAGTAATAGCTAGCTACAAACAACTAACCAAGAACAAGCTACTTAATAATAGCTAATTAGTAACAAGCTAATTAGTAATTGTTAATTAGTAACAAGCAAATGAGTAACAAGCTAGTTAGTAACAAGCTCATTAGTAATAAGCTAATTAGTAATAGCTAATTAGTAACAAGCTAATTAGTAATAGCTAATTACAAACAACTAACCAAGAACAAACTACTTAGTAATAGCTAATTACTAACAAGCTAATTATTAATAGTTCATTAGTAACAAGATAATGAGTAACAAGCTAATTAGTAATAGTTCATTAGTAACAAGATAATGAGTAACAAGCTAATTAGTACCAAGCTAATTAATAACAAGCTAACTAGTAATAACCAATTAGTAACAAGCTAATTAGTAATAGCTAATTATAAACAGCTAACCAAGAACTAGCTACTTTGTATAGCTAATTAGTAACAAGCTAATTAGTAATAGCTAATTAGTAACAAGCTAATTGGTAACAAGCTAATTACTAACAAACTTATTAGTAACAAACTAATTAGTAATAGCTAATTACAAATAGCTAACCAAGATCCAGCTACTTAGTAATATCTGATTAGTAACAAGCTAATTACTAATAGCTAATTAGTAACAAGATAATTAGTAATAAGCTAATTAGTAACAAGCTAATTAGTAATAAGCTAATTAGTAACAAGATAATTAGTAACAAGTTAATTAATAACAAGCTAATTAGTAATAGCTAATTACAAACAGCTAACCAAGAACCAACTACTTAGTAATAGCTACTTGTTAACAAGCTAATTGTTCTCAGTAATAGTTAATTACTGAGGACTAACTAAGAACGAGCTACTTCGTAATAGCTAATTACAAATAGCCAACCAAAAACTAGCTACTTAGTAATAGCTAATTACTTGCAAGCTAATTAGTAATAACAAATTACTGAGAACTAACTAATAGCAATCTAACACCTTGTAACAACTAACCACCAACTACTTAGTAATAGCAAACTTATAACTAGCTATTTAATGGATTCTAATAACCACTTGTTTGTGTAATGTAGATGGAGCTATTTATACGCTTCAAACAATTGCATCCAATGCTAAATATCGAGCTTCGAAAGTTCGAATCATTGTTATTATACTTTGTTAAGAGATTGAAAGATAGATTCACATGTTCCCGCATTTATCACGTTCAAATGTCATACCTTAAGGATGCAATCAATCTCCTACTCAATCAAGCTTGGTCATGCATAGGCTTTGTAAATGTGATTGCTCGATTTTTCAAGTGGGGGAGACATCAAGGTGCAATGCTTCAGCAACTACATTTCGATTGATTAGCATCATTATAGAGTATATTCTATGTCCACGTCAAAATTATATCACATTCCACCAGTAGAAATGTGTGATGGATGAGTGCTCTGATTACGAATTGGGACATTTTAAGTGGTGTCTGAGAGAGACTAGCATTGAGGAATATCATATTCCTGCAAAGATCTTTGAAGATGTCAAGTCAATGTATGAAGGACAAGTTCATAAAAGGAAAGAATTGATAAAGAGAGAGATGAGTCCTAAAGTTGTAACATGATTATTGAAGGACAAGTTCATAAAAGGAAAGAATTGATAAAGAGGGAGATGAGTCCTAAAGTTGTAACATGATTATTTGAGAAAACTCTAAAGAAATTTATCAAGCACAATTTCACTTATTTATGGCAAGCGAATCAGTTTAAGATGCATGTTTCTGAATCCCCATGTGATGTTGTGGTTTCACTGGTTGATTTTGCAAGAAACTATACATTTTGCGAGCAAAATGAAATACAATCTATGCATTGGTGGTATGTACAAGTAACTATTTTTGTGCATATCACATATTTTTGTTTGGAGGGTATTCCTAAAAAGGTAATCCACTTCTTCATATCCGATGACAAGAAGCATGAAACCCTTTTTGTGCAACATTGTTTCCAATTACATTCACAATGGTTGAGAGAGCTGAATCTTGAATTAAGCCAACATTGGGTATTGGTCAGATGGTGCAGCTTCTCAATTTAAAGCTAAACAACCATTTTACTTCATAGGAAGATATCAAGGGCTAATAGGCATGACTATGATATGGAACGTATTTGAGTCATGGCACGGGAAGGGAGAACATGATGGTGCAGGTGCAGTTGTGAAAAGGGCGCTAACCCATGAACAACTTAAATCTGAAGGTGCAATGTTGAAGTGTGCTACAGATGTTGTGAAATTTCTCAGGGGACATTTGTCAGAGTCAAAAGGGAGAGATGTCACATGGGTCTTTTGGGAAGTGAAGATTGATGAAGGGAATAGGGAGAAGGCTTGGGATTGTAAGGGGATATCTCAAGTTTGATCCTTGCATTCGATTCGTGGCTATTCAAGGTTAGGTGGACATTGCATTGGTGTCAGAGAACTAACATGTTATTGCTTTCATTATATCCATGGTGAGTGGAAAAGATGCATCAACAAATGCCACGTTCAAAATTGGGCGTAGAATACTTTGACTCCTATCAGTGAGTTAGATGAAGCAGAAGACTCATCCTTTATTAATTTTACATTTGAAGGTGATGGCAACTACCTATCAGATGCATTGGCAGTGGATGACAACTTTGCAGTCAATGCAGAAGAGGACAATGATGAAGGTGCAGATTTCCATTTATTAAAGTGCACACAAGGAAAATAGTTAAGTCTGAAGAATATAATGGATGCGTGGAACAACCTGATAGCTTCAAGAACATATTATGTGGTGGGTTTATTTTATGAGAGACTAGAAGAAAATGTCTATAGGCTGTTAGAAACAAGACCACCAGATCATATGTATTCCCATCTTGTAAGATGCATTAAAATACCCATGTCACCAGTCCATGATTGTACATACATGTTTACCATAAATGGTGATGTGTATGAGGCCATTTATAAAAGTATGCCCTGGAATTTGTAATACCTATGTGATGTTGGACAACATTTTTTCTGGCACCATGTAGTACACGATTTGACTAGATAATTATAAACTAGTTTCTTCAATAACCATTTCTGTGCTGAGAAGTTGAATCATGTGGAACATCTGGTGCCTCCCTAATAAAGCTGATAAATGGATAGCTAGATCCCTGGATTCCTTTGACATATGGGCTAACCTCATAAAAAGAAACACTAAACATTTTTATATAGAAAACTATAAATCCTGGAAAGGTCATTCTTTATGGGATATTATTGTGTCTCCTCACTCTTTTGTTGTTGCGGGCAGTTGCCTTTGTTGTAGATCATGGAAGGCTTGGATGGAGGTTAAAAAGGCATGTTGCCCTAATGAGAAGTACTTTCCTCATTCTGACTTTTTTCTTCAGGAAAGCATCTGGATTGGATGGCTATCTCTGTGGAACAATTGAAAAATGGGAATCAAAGAGCATGTGTTGCAAGAAGGGGTACTCTAGCTGGAATGACCTCACTATCAATGGTGGGGTCATTCAGGACTCTACTATAATGGATATCACTAGCTTATCTCCTGCTTGTCTTCAAGTATTGCTGTTGCACAAAAAGATGCTCGAGGAGAGGCTTCTTCAATGCACTTCCCACAGGCCTGTTCATCTTGGTGATGTTGCCAGATACATGTTGAAGAAATTTAAGAGTTGTAGAGGGCTCAAAAAAATTACAGTGAGGTGTCTTCTTGCTATCAAGACAGCCCCTCTTGAGGATTTCAACTGTCTAAACATCTATATAACACCTCCCCCAACGAGTGGAGAGATTCATTACTTAGGTTGTACTCTAGTATCTAGATTTGACATGATTTTCTCATGTACATGAGCTTGTGTATTAGGAACCTTTGTATCTCTCTGACTTGTATCCTGCTCATATGTATGTCCCCTGCTCTAGTAGTATTTGCTGAGTATTTATTGTAGTCTGGGACCCTTGTGTGGGATCCTACCCTCTATACACTTACACATACCATCATTGATCTAATCTTATTGTTAAAAAAATGGTGGAGTGCTTATCTGTATTTGGTGAGGGTTTGCCCCTAGCAGAGTTTATAACTCTTCTATATTAATATTCATTTTTTTGTTCTCTCAAAAAAAAAGAGCATGGCTCAGTTTAGTTGGATTTTCTCTTCGCCTCTTGAGGCAGGGGTGTGGGTTCAATCCCTCGCTATGGCAAGATACTATGTAACTCGTCTAACCCTTGCTTTGTGGGATACGGGGGGTCCCATGGGTACTATGCCTGTTCACTTGTACAATTGCAATTTCAAAATTAAAGTTTGGGGGAGTAGGCTTGGGTTGAACCTCCATTTCAAAAGGAAAAAAGAAAAGCATGACCCCTCTCAGAACAAAACATGCACTCCTGAAAGAGATGAATTGATGTGGGGGTGGAAGCATGATTTTGGAAGGAAATGCCATTTATGTTCCATCAAAATAGTTTGAATCCACCCATAGACTTAAATTTTTTTTTTTGATGGAAATGAGCTAGTTTCTTGAAATGGATTGAAAAAATTCCAAAAACACCGATCCCTCCCCAAATACCCATAAATTTCCTCTTGAACATCGGGAAGATTGTATCAATATATTTGTTGACCACGTCTAGATCATAGGCACTCCAAATCGAGACATTGAAATGTTCAAGGCACCATTGAAGAAAAGCATTACTGTCAGGAGAGGCCTGCTTACTTTGGATATTCATAAATACTTCAACTTCGAGAATCAGAGCCCTAGGTTGTAAATCCTTGTGATTAGGTTTCAATTCTTGTATCTCCTCCTCTGTCAGGCCACATTGAATCTTTGGAGGGTCCCTTTCTATCTCAATAAATTCTGGTTCCATTATCACGTGATCCAACCTCTTTTGTTTTTTTTATTTGCCTAGTATTTGTTTAGGCTCTTGATTGCCTTTTGGTGTAAACACTAGTACATGATTATTTTGAGTTGAAACTGATACTTTATGCTCAACTACTGTTACAATAAGATCAGGTTGAGTTGAAATAGGACATGTTTGAGTTGAAATAGGATCAGTTTGAGTTGAAACTCATACTTTATTTAGTTTTTTTTCTTTCTGGGCATCTTTGTGCTGAACTTCTGTTGCAGCCTGACTTTGACTTGTTGAGGATGTAAGACTGTCTTTTGCGGCAACTGTGGATGGAACTTTGTTCTTTATCTGACCTATAAGCCAAAACATCATTACAACTTACAATCAATGACACTCTTGGTCTATCGAAAATTGTACAGAATAGGATAAATACAATCAATAACATTGTTACAAAATAGGCTAAATACAAAATCCTATGAGGGCTAATCGATTTGGACAATGTCAAATGTGAATAGTAACCATTACAAAGAGGTGCTGTGAGAAGGTGAACAATAGAACTAAATAGTGAAATCAGTTTCCTCACGTTGAAAGTATTTACTACTATCCAAATCATATCATTGTAAAAAGGCATCATGAGAGGACCGATTGTAAAATTCATACAAATGCATTGCTAATGTTTATGATGGCATTAAGACTTCAAATTATTTCCAAATTGGTGCTTAAGTTATGGAAAAATGCCATTTTTCCCATATAATACCAAAAGAAGAATTGTTTACATCATTACAATCAATGACACAATTGAGCTATCAAATATTTACAGGGTATATAATACGAGGTAGAGACAACAAAATATTTTTATAACAGTGATACAAAATAGGCTGATCACAAACTCTGATGATAGCTAATAGATTTGGATGATGCCACACATGCGGATAGTATTACAAAGGACGATGATGTAAGAGGGTGAACACTAGTACTCTTCTTTCAAAAGATCCTCTATATCAGGTACAATGCCTCCGTTCAAGTGTGACCGAGTAGTCTGCCGCCTTGAAATTCTGTCGTTTCACAAGTACTTGCAAATTTCTTTTTGCATTTGCCATAAACTGCGCTAGAGTTGCATCCTCTTGTATAGGAACACCTACAACCTTTGTTGGGGATCCACACATGTTAGAATTCAAGGTTGGGTTACAATAGTTTTTGTTTGAGGAGGTTTCACTTGTAGCATTCATTTGAAGAACATCTCTATTTGGACTCTGATTAGGATCAAAAGTTGTATACTGCAGATGACCTTTGTTTGAACAAACAACCGGATCATTATCAACTACAGAGTTGTGACTAGCTAGATGAATATCTGAGCTGCTAACTAGATCAAGCTCTCAATCATTCTATCTAGACCACTATGAAAGTCAATCCGTGTGGACTCCGCATCATGCATGTTGTCAATTGGACAAGGATCCACACTAGCATCCATTGCAGACGATGCTTGGAGGAAGGATGGAATATTTTCTTTCTCTTTCGATGATGAAGATTGGGCATAAGTCTTACTTTCAGCAAATGGTGTACATCCAACATTCTCACTTGTCCCAAGCTCCCTATCATATTTAGCATCAGCATTGTTGGTACTTGTTCCTATTGAGGTATGAGCAACTGCTTAGCACAATCAAACCAGCTAGATTAGTGTTCCACTAGAGGGTTAAAGAGTAACAAAGAGATAGTTGATGGATGACTTATTGCAAACAACTAATAGAAAACTAGATCCTTAGTAATCACGAATTAGTAACAAACTAATTAGTAATAGCAAACTACTAACAACTATCGAACAAACAACTACATAGTAATAGCTAATTAGTAACAAGCTAATTAGTAATAGCTAATTACGAACAGCTAACCAAGAACTAGTTACTTCGTAATAGCTATTTAGTAGCAAGCTAATTAGTAATGGCTAATTCGTAATAGGGAGTTAATAATAGCTAGTTAGTAATAGCTAATTAATAAACGCTAATTAGTAATAGCCAATTAGTAATAGCTAATTAGTAATAGCTAATTAGTAATAGCTAATTAGTAATAGCTAATTCGTAATAGCTAATTCACCATAGCTAATTAGTAATAGTTGATTCGCATTACCAAGTTGGTAATAGCATTAATAGCTAATCGATAATAGCTAATTAGTAATATGTTGTACTTATTAATAGCTGATCAATACTAGCTAATCAGTAATAGCTAATTAGTAATAGCTACTTATTAATACTAATAGCTAATTCATAATAGCTAATTTATAATAGCTAATTCATAATAGCTAATCAATAATAGCTAATCAGTAATAGCTAATTAGTAATAGCTAATCATCAATAGCTAATTAATAATCATGAATTAGTAACAAGATAATTAGTAATAGCTAACTACTGACAACTATCGAACAATCAACTACTTAGTAATAGCTAATTAGTAACAAGCTAATTAGTAATAGCTAATTACGAACAACTAACCAAGAACTAGTAACTTCGTAACAGCTACTTAGTAACAAGCTAATTTGTAATAGCGAATTAATAATACCTAATTAGTAATAGCTAATTAGTAATAGCTAGTTAGTAATAGCTAATTAGTAATAGCCAATTTGTAATAGCTAATTCGTAATAGCTAATTTGTAATAGCTAATTCGTAATAGTTAATCAGTAATAGCTAATCAATAATAGCTAATCAATAATAGCTAATCAGTAATAGCTAATTAGTAACAAGCTAATCAATAATAGCTAATTAGTAATAGCCAATTCATAATAGCTAATTAGTAATAGCTACTTAGTAATAGCTGATTACTAACAAACTCAATATTAATTCATAGTAGCTAATTTGTAATAGCTAATTAATAATAGGTGATTAGTAACAAGTCATTAATAATAACTTACTAATACACTAATTAGGAACCAGCTACTTAGTAATAGCTAATTAGTAAGAGCTATGATGAATTAGAACTTAGTTATAGCTACTTAGTAATAGCTACTTAGTAATAGCTACTTAGTAATAGCTACTTAGTAATAGCTACTTAGTAATAGTTACTTAGTAATAGCTACTTAGTAATAGCTTATTATTAATAGCTAATTGGTGACAAACTAATATATTAATAACTATTTCTAATAGCTAACTAACGACGAGCTACTTAGTAATAGCTAATTGGTAACAATTTAATTATTATTAGCCAATTACTACAAGTAACCTAGAGTTAGCAACTTAGTAATAGCTAACTAGTAACACGCTAATTAGTTACAAACAACTAACCATAACAATATACTTAGTAATAGATAATTAGTAACCAGCTTATTAGTAATACCTTATTAGTAATAGCTAATTAGTAACTAGCTTAGTAGTAATAGCTGATTACTAACAACTAACTAAGAACCAGGTACTTTGTAATAGCTAACTGGTAACAAGCTAATTAGTAATAGCTAGTTACAAACAACTAACCAAGGACTAGCTACTTAGTATTAACTAACTGGTAACAAGCTAAATAGTAATAGCTAATTACTAAGGGCTAACTAGGAACCAGCTACTTAGTAATAGCTAATTGTTAATAAGATAATTAGTAATAATTTAGTAACTTAGTAATAACTAACTAGTAACAAGCTAATTTGTGATAGATACTAGCAAGTTACCGAGAATCAGCAACTCAGTAACTAGTAATAATCTAATTAGTAATAGATACTTAGTAACAAGTAACTAAGAACTAACTACTTAGTAATAGGTAACAAGTAGCAACCCAATTAGTAATATCTACTTACAAACAACTAACCAAGAAGCCACAACCATGAATAAAAAGTAATATTATTAATATTAATCAACACGATAAGCTTACCTCTGTGAAAGTTGAATCCACCATCAAAGAATCCAGAGATTGTTTGCCACACATGTTCTGGTATTTCAACACCACATTCAGGTCCTAAACAGTTGAGTGACACACGACAATGTGCTACAAAACAAATATAGTGATATGCATGGTTGCATGGCATAAGGTGCACTATAAAACTCACCCTCTTCTCTATATTCAAACCAGATGTTATGCACATGGATGAAACACTGAGTAAGAGGGCTGATGGTAACTATGGGGGAGGTAATGGAAATAATGGTGACAATTCATTTGAATCCATCATGGTTAACATGTTCTTTACAAAGGATAGATGTCGATTTGCACTCTTCAACTATCGATGTTCGAGCCATGATACCCAGCGTGCCCCCGCATGAGTAGTGATCGTACATCTAGAAAATTGAAATTTTATGAATTTATTTTTTTGCTATTTAACATGCTTTTGAAATAACTAAAAAGTGAGGGGCTTAAAAACGATAAATACTCCTAAAAAGTGTTCACATTAACATGCTTTTACCCTTTTATCATTGCTCCTCTCTAAACCCCTATGCACTAACGTTTTGCCTTAAAACACACTAAAAATCTACATGATTCATTTACGATTCCATATATGTGTCCCTTCATAAAAGCCTTCGGACCATAGTTTCTTGGTTCTTTAGTCGTTCTCATTCTCAACATCCCTAGTAACTGCTAAAGAGAACCACATGGAATCATTTTGTCCGATACCAACCATCCATGCCTAATATCTATTTACATAGTAGTGAGGCTTCATTCTCTTCCAATATTTCTATAGGGAGAGATCAAACACAAGCTTTTGGGGATCACTACAATGGGAGAAGAAAGGAGTGTGGCTTGATCACGTTGCTCCCTCTTGGGAGTCAATAAAACAAAACGCGTTTACTGATTCTAAAGATCAACTTTGAGAAAGATTCTCTATTCTTCATCCATGCTATGATCATCCATTTTGTGATGAGCTTTTGAAGCAAGGCCCAAACGTCCCACTTCATCTTAGGCACTCCCCTCTTGTTTACATCCCCCATCTAGTTTAATTTTTTGTGCATCTTCCACAATTTGTTATCATTTGTTCTCTAGAAAGCATGGATGTAGAACATGGAGGAAATGATGAATGACTTCAACTACATACCCTTCGAATATTGCATATTGATTTTGGGTTCCTTCAACACGCACTCCCATCTCTAACTCATCTTGATTTTGAGTTCGTTCAACACATACTCCCATCGAGATGCCAGTTCAAAAGAAATTCCTACTTGAGGCAAGCTCAATCAAGTGCAGTTAATTTTGGAGGGAAAGGTCTTGAAGAAGGTATCATGGCATCTCCAAAAGAGAGACCCACAACCCATCTCATTATGGATAAACACATTAGTGTTTTCTTCAAATAACGTGAGCACCATCGGATCTTATCCTTCAGGAAGAGAAAGCTCTCCTTTGACCCAAATATACTTGGTTTGGAACTAAGAAACTAACTCCATTAGCAAAAATAGAGAATAAGATCGAGGTAAACTAGCCATCTCGCCACATAGACCTCTCAAGCACTATCCAAGAGGAAATCTAATTGTTTATATTGATCTAAGTTGCGATATTTACCAAGATACTAGAAATCATCTTTTCTAACTTGAAAACAAAGAAATGGTCCTTCAAGACTTCCAAGATGAATTCAAGAAATTTATGTTCAGGAAGGGAAGGTTTTGATTTGATTCTTTCACGTATTCAAGGTCTTCAAAGATGTCAATGATGACCACTAAATTTAAGCTCCCTCTCCCTCTAATGAAATCTCTATATCCTCATGGAATCATTTTCAAAAGTCTTTCAAGATGTGATTTTCCAAGGCTTTGGCCATGACCTTGTAGCAAGTCGACAGCAACGTGATGGGTCTCCACTTTTCAATATTGGTCTTGTTAGGTTTCTAGTGAGTCAACTTTATAACCCCTTCATTCAAACATCTAATGACGATGCCCAAATTGGGAGTCTCCCTCCTAACGAGGCTAATGAGATCCCCAAGGAATCTTTAAAGCCACCTCACTGCTAGTCAAAGGGCTATCAAGTTTTTGTGAAATATCTTGTATAGTTTTGTATGTTCTAAATTGGAGATGCAAGGGATGTAATCCCACCTCTCACACAACAATGGGGATGACACCCCAAGTAATTTTGTGAAGTGATTCACAATGAAGTCTTGGTTCTCCTCCTTTGTCACAAATTTAGAACCATTCCTATGGATCAATTAGCAATAAATTATTTTATTTGTCTCTTCTTTAGTAGCCTAGACATTTTCTGTGATGGTTTATATGCCTTGCGAGCACTCTATTCTCTTAAGAAGAGTTGAACTTTATTTAACTTAAGTTCATTTTCATATCTAAGCTTACTTATGATCTTGAGAAGGCCTTTTAAGGATGAACTTTACCATTCTTAACTTCTGTGTGGACATGTGATAGCCTCTTATACAAATTCTCCAGTCTTCTTTCTTAAATATTTGAATCTTAGTTTTTGTTGTGTGGAGATGCGATAGCCTCTTATACAAAGTCTCCATTCTTCTTTTTTAAATCTTTGACTCTTAATTGTTTTTTTACAGAAGATTGTATGAGTGGTATTTGTATCATTGATTGAGAATTTTTTCGAGAGATCTGAATTTTAAAGGCGTTTTCTCTACGCACACTTGCTTTTTTGACACATAAAGAGAAAGGTAAAACACCAAAGGATCAATTTTGAACCACAAAACATTCTTATCCTTGAAGGTTTATTGAAAGGAGGTCACTATTGGGAAGTGGTCTTACAAGATAGCATGTGTGCAAAGAGAAAGAGAGAGAATAACCAAGGTGATCAATGACACTATAAAACATAGAACTTGTCAAGTCTTGCTTTATGGAGCTCGATACCTGTTTGGAGGTTTAAACAAGTGAATATACTAGATTCTTTGAGATCAATCAAGCCTTGCTGAAGCTTCAACCAATTCCAATTGAAATGTTTAAGCTTATTAATATTATGCCCTTTCTGATCCCACCAATCTGAGATAACTTCACCATGTTAAGGTGAAGAAATAGGTTCATGTCTCTAGGAAGGGAGTTTAGGGAACTGTAGGTATTAATTCTCTCTCAATAAAAGTTGGAGGCATACATTGGCACCACCAAAATAGGTTGGATCCCAACTTGCACCCATTTGTGTTGACCAAAAGATCCTACAAGAGATGAAGACCAACATTGCTTCGATCCCACCAAAAAATCACAACCCCCACGAGGATGAACCATGGAAATGCAACAATTTTGCGTAGAGATATTCTTCAATCTATTCTAGACATTCTTGTTGTTGATTGTAATCTCTTGAAGTAAGATGAATTTGGGTTTTAATTTATTATCCTTCAACCATTGCTCAATGAACTAGATTCTAGTAGAGTACATGATTTTTTAAATGATGAAAGAGAGGACGATCATTTAAAAGTGGGCTTTTTAGAATTATTTTCTTCCTTTTCATTGGAAATAGGGACAATCCTCCAAGGGATTTTCCTTTCATGGGGCTCTTCCATAGAAGTGGATGGTTACAAGGGGTCTTTCCTTTAGGGACAAACTTTTTGCCATCGTATTATGGGGATACTTGAGTCAATTATAGATCTTTTACTCTTTAATTTGTCCAATTTTATGCTAATGGTGTACCCATCTTTAGATTTATCATTATGAAAGACTTCAATGTCCTCCACCGAGCTTAAAAAACTTTGGTAGTCAAGTGGGCGTACCTTTTTCTCTTGGACCAAGGCCTCAAGCACGTGATAAATTTCTTCACCTCTACTTTTTCGGTTTTCTTTTTCTTTTTGAATATTGTAAAGACATATTTACTTTCTTTGGTTGTTTTTTCCTATGATTTTTGTGTGTATCACCATTTTTTCAATGTTAAGACCATGGAAATTTGGTCTAGAATGAGGAATTTCCTTGCCATTGGGTAGCACCAACCTTCTCCTTATTAGAATTTGATTTCTGGCCCCTTTCCTTTGGAGGAAACTTGTTGATTTTGTAGCCCTTATCATCAAATTGGAAGAGTGCACTTGGTAGGTTCTTGTAGATTACTTCTCTATTTAAGGGGGTTCTCTTTCCTAATATTGATATATTCATCTAATGGTGGAAGATCAAGGTTAAGATTCATCTTGATACATATTTCAAGGTGTTATCAAACATTTAATAAGTCGGTTGCAGCCTCATAGACTCCATCTCAAACATCTTCTTTTGTTGTGGGTGTTCATCCTAGAGCAGATACCATATCTTTGATAAAATGGTAAAGGAAGAATGGTGGTTGGACAAATCCACCCATATAGGAAACTTATGTTCAAGTTTGAGGTGTTTGGAAGCACGCAAATATCACAAGGAAGAAGAAGGATAATCTTGGAGCACAACACACAATACTCAATGTATTACCAAGAGAATGCACAAAGATAAGTAACTTGTTAGGGTCATAGGCCTATATACAAGCCAAGAAAAAAAAAACCTCCTAAGGAGAGGAAGAAGTGCCCCAGTGGTCCTAGTGTGTTCGCACACCACTACCAAAATATATCAACAAATCCCCTTGAGAGTGATGCAATGAGCAAGGAGTTGGCACTCATGTATAAGGAAGTGCCAAGCTTTGTGGAATCAATCCATAAAAGGAAGAAAGCCCAAAGCTTTATTGAAAGCTTCAAACTTCTCCCTAGGTAGAGTCTTTGTGAAGAGATATGCAATGTTCTTGTGTGTGGGCACATATGACAACTTGATCTCTCTAGCAGAGAACCTCTCCATGAAATAATGATACTGGTAGTGGCAAAAGATTGAGCAACACCCAAATCAAACATAAGATATCTACCATTAGCTTGCATAAATTGAATGCACAAATAATGATGCAAATGCCCCAAATTTGACATCTCAAATGAGGCATGCAAATCAGCCTTATAATCAGCAATATGCTACTCACTAGGAATAACGAGCAACATGTCATCAACATAGACAACAATAATCAAAAGCACATCATTTGCACACTTAATATATAAGGTGCACTCAGTTGGACTGTTCACAAAACTATGTGCAATCAAGTATGCATGTATCCTTCCATAACAAACATGCGGTGCTTGCTTCAAATGATATATTGCCTTTTTCAACCTACACACTTTGTTTTCATTCCCTTTCTACAAAAAACCATGGGGTTGGAAAACATACGCTTCTTCGTGTAGTTAACCATTTAGAAATGGAGTTTCAATGTCCAACTCATGTACATTTCAACTGTGATGAGTTGCAAGTGCACATATGCTATGAACAATAGGCATTCGACATGTAGGAGAAAAGTTCTTATTAAAATGAATGCCTCTTTCTTGAGCATAACCTTTTGCAACAAGCCTAGCTTTATACCTATTAATTGTTCCATCAAGCTTATGCTTCAGCTTGTATACCCATTTAGTGCCAATGACCTTCTTGCTAGAAGGAAAATCACATAAAGACTATGTACCATTCTTCATAATAGCAACATATTCTGATTGCATATTAGCCATCCATTTTTTTGAACTTTGTGCTTCATCAAACAAAACAGGCTCATTCTCAGCATGAAGACTAGAGGTAGACATAGCATAGAAATCTAATGCAAAAGAAGCACTTTGAGATCTTACACAAGTATGATATAAGAGATGCATCTTATTTGCTATCTCGTAAGTTTGTACCAGCCATTTTATCATCACTAATCTAGTGGACTTTGAACACGATATTGATATATACACAATCTATATATCTCAAATGGATAGAAAAAGAATAAACTTGCAAAAAAGGAGCATTATCAACAATATATTAAAAAGGGAAAACAAATAATCAATCAAAAATAAAATCTCAATCAATTAATTTGTAGAATGATCTAAACATGGTGAAAGTGTTTCTATCACTAAACAACTATGGTCTTGTGCATTGCACATAAGAGGCGCGCAAGAGGGAGAAAATTAAGATCTAAAAGACGATAACGATTTCTAAAGACAAAAAACTTTATAAAGATCCCTTCAACCAACACTACAACATATGAGGGGCATACCGACGTTGCCCATACCGACGGTCACCCCTCGGCATCGGTATGACCATTGAAAATGCTTGAAAAACCACGGATGCAATACCGACGGTCATTTAATCGTCGGTATACACGGCATCGGTATGA
This sequence comes from Ceratopteris richardii, assembly GCA_020310875.1. NCBI lineage: Eukaryota > Viridiplantae > Streptophyta > Polypodiopsida > Polypodiales > Pteridaceae > Ceratopteris > Ceratopteris richardii. Next base: position 118,875,441 of record CM035406.1, read on the forward strand.
GCGCCGATATAGGCATCGGTACTTTACTGTAAGTTACCGATGCTTATATCGACGCTTATACCGACGATTATACTGACGCTTATACCGAGGCAACTTTTAACCGGGCCCGAAAGCAAAAATTCGACATCTGCTTGCATTTTGAACCAAAGTTTCCTACTGTCGAGTTTGCGCGCGTGAACTACATTCCGAACCTATTGTGTACACACATCTCTCTCTTTCTCTCTCTTTCTCTCTCTTTCTCTCTCTTTCTCTCTCTTTCTCTCTCTTTCTCTCTCTCTCTCTCTCTCTCTCTCTTTCTCTACATCTCTATTTCTCTAGATCTGAAATTTTGGTAAGAATTGCACATACTGTAGCACCCTTTCTCTTTCTTTGTGTTTTCCCTTTTCTAATTTCTCTTCTCTTTCGTTTTGCAGGAGCTTTTTGGCATCAAATCTTTGGAATTTGACGAAGGGAAACATTAAGTGGACCTCGATGACAACGCTCCAAACAATTACATCGATGTAAGTGAT
>CM035406.1:118885949-118895949 GCA_020310875.1 Ceratopteris richardii
GATTAGAAAAGATTCTAAGTCAATTTGACTTTTACAATGAGGTAAAGTGGTAATAAACCACTAGCATATGTTCCTATGGTTCTTCATGTATGTAGAGTCTTCATGATATCTTTCAAGCCAAATGTGTAGGCTTGTGAGTTACTCCAATAGCTCCCCCTCAAGCCAAACATTTTGGCTTAAGTCTTCATCTTCAATCTTCAAGTACATCCTACAATCCAATCATAGATTTGAACATGCAAAGTTTGGTTCCATCCAAAGCTTTAGTCAATAAATCTGCACATTGCATGTTGGTTGATACATAGGTTAGCTGAATATCCTTGCTTAGCAACTTCTCTCTCACATAATGATAATGAACTTCTATGTGTTTTGTCCTAGCATGATAGATAGGATTAGCTGGGTGAAGAGAACTTGTATTATCTCCAAAGATAATTGGAGGTCTAGTATATAAGCCCAATTCTGTATACAAAAGCTTAATCCAAATTGCTTCTTGAGTGGCATTAGCTAGCCCTCTATACTTTGCTTTTGTAGAGGACAATGCAACAGTTGGTTGCTTCTTTGTAGACCATGAAATTGGTTTGTCACTTGCAAAAGAAATGTATCTAGAAGTGCTTCTCCTATCATCCTTGCATCCTGCCCAATCTGCATCTGAATAGACTTTTATATCAATATCTGAAGTGAAAGGAAAATAAAAACCATGGTTCTCTGTACCCTTAAAATACTTCAAGATTCTCTTGGCAGCCTCAAAGTGAGGTATCCTTGGCTTGTGCATAAATTGACTTAGCACACTAACTCTATATGCAATATCAATTCTAGTTAAGGTAGCATAGTTCAAGCTACCCACCATACTTTGATAAACTGTAATGTCTTGGACTTCATCACCTTCATGGGCACTTAGCTTTAGGTTCACCTCCATTGGAGTGCTTGCTACTTTAGCATCCTGCAAGTGAAACTTCTTCAACATATCTTGTACATATTTTTTCTGAGTAATGTACATCCTTGAATTAGTGTAAACTAGTTCAAGCCCTAAAAAATACTTCAATAATCCAAGATCATTGATCTTGAACTCCTTCATCATCTGGCTTTTGATATATCTGATTCCACTAATGTCATCAACATAAACACAGAGATATATTACCTCTGAATTACTTCTCTTAATGAACACAGAAGTGTCACCCTTGCTCATGACAAAACCTTGGTCTTGGAGGTATGTAGTTAACCTGTAATTCCATGCCCTAGGTGCCTGCTTCAATCCATATAAAGCCTTCTTTAATTTGCAAACATAAGTTACCTTCTTAGGGTCGTCATAGCCAGGAGGTTGTGACATATAAACTTCTTCTGAAATCCTTCCATTCAAGAAAGCATTCTTGACATCCAATTGGTACATGTTCCAATTCTTTGATGCAGCCACACTTACCAACACTCTGATTGTTGGCATCTTGGCCACAGGAGAAAATGTCTCTTCATAGTCAATGCCTTGGGTTTGTGCAAAACCCTTGGCTACCAATCTGGCTTTGTACCTATTAATTGTTCCATCAGAATTTCTTTTCAACTTATAGATCCATCTGGATCATATTACCTTCATAGAATCCTTCTTGGGTACTAACTCCCATGTGTCACTCTCCTTGAGTGCTTCAATCTCCATCCATAGCTTCTTTCCATTCTGATTTGGTTATTGCTTCTTCATATGAGCCTGGTTCTTCATTTGACAAATCTTTGGCAAGATAAACTGAATGTTTAGTAACAAGAGATGTATCATACCCATATCTGATAGGTTTCTTGCTTTCTCTTTGAAATCTTCTGATTGATTGAGTTGATGATTCAGGTATGTCTTCAAGCTTCTTCATCTTCATTTTGCCTTTAGACTTCCATGCCTTGAACTCTTCAAGGTTGATTGTATCTTCATCATCTGAACTTGAGGCTTCATTCTGAGTAGGTTCCTCCTTTGCAAGTTTTGGAAATTCCTCTTCCAAATCATAGGGTAGTTTGACCTTCCTGCATTCATTCTCATACCAAGAATCATTCTCATCAAAGATCACATCTCTACTTACCATAAATCCCTTATTGGTAGGGTTATAAAACGTGTAACCTTTTTTATTTAAATCATACCCAATGAAAATGCATTTTTCAGCCTTTGGGTCTAGCTTACCTCTTATCTGAGAAGGAATGTGCACATATGCTACACATCCAAATATTTTGTAGTGATCTAATGATGCTCTCTTACCATGCCATGCTTCATAGTGTTTCATACCATCAAGTGACTTAGATGGTAACCTGTTTATGAGGTAAGTGGCAGTAGAAACACTCTCTGCCCATAGATAGTTAGGTAATTTCTTCTCATTAATAGATATAGTTGTCTCAACAATTAACCTATTTCTTCTCTCAGCTACCCCATTCTGTTCAGGAGAATACCTTGTGGTTATCTCTCTTTTGATGCCTCTGTCCTGCAAGAAGTCTTCAAATTCATTTGAGAAGTACTCACCTCCTCCATCTGACCTTAGCCTCTTCAAATTCCTTCCTGTCTGGTTTTCAACTAATGCAAGATATTTCTTAAAACAATTAAATATCTCATCCTTGTGCTTCATGAAGTATAATACAGTCCATCTGCTATAATCATCAATGAAAGACACATAGTACCTTGATCTAGAGACTGAGGGGTCTTTTCCACGTCCCCAAACATCTGTGTGTACAAGCTCTAGATAGTCTTCATGCATATATCCTTTCTTGGAGAAGGGTAACCTGTGAGACTTACCAAATTGACAAGCACCACACTTGTAAATCATATGTTTCTTGGATACATTAGGTATCCCAAGCACACATTGGTCCCTGCACATTTGTTTCTGTTGGAAGTGAGGTAGGCCCTTAGGCTCATGTCACAGGTCCATGGTTCCATAGGTCCAGGATATACAACATTAATTCCAGCATTCTTCAATATTGACAAAACATGAACATATCACAACTTAATCATACAGATGATGAGATAAAGATAGAGAAAGAATAGACAACATGTGTAAGGTGTTACGTAATCCATTGCTTACTCATAGTATCATATATACCAATGTTCAATGTACAATGTGGGAGCAAAACTCTCAACCACTCTATGTGATGAGAAATAGATGAATGAGTGAATGTACAATGTAACAAACATATTCAGATGTATGGGTAGTAATCTGAATATACATGAGATGTGTGACCTTATAGGTTATAGAAGAGTGAATATGAGTGACTGAAAGAGTAAGGATTAGTGTGAAACTGATAGTCAACAAACCCTCATCTGAACTTAGGCTATGGAAGACCCTAAGTCAGATATGTGTGTGAAAAGATCATATACTTATAAAGTAGCATAGAATGCTAACAAGTTTGCTGCAGGAAATCCTCAAACTCATGTGAACACACCTTCTCAAACACCTCATCAAAATATGCATAAAGCATATACGTACTGTTTCTCTTGTACCTATGCCGAATAGGAATCCTCCTGATATGAACGCCACGGCCTCCATAAACTTCAAGTAGTACCTGTGTGCATAAAGAGAATATGTACCTGAATACTTAACATAAGATGTGAATCTTATGTTAACCACCATCAGCCCGACATCTTCTTGTAGACGACAATCTTCAACCTAATATCTTCCTGTAGAAGATAATCTTCAAATACACCATGTAGATGGTCGATCCTCACCATCAAGCTTCCAATGACCAAGTCTTCTTGCTATGAACAAGAGATAACCTCCTCTCCATGAGCTAGAGTGTGAGCACACCCTTCATCTTCTCCAAGAAGAATCATTAAGAAGAACTCCATAGCTGCTCCTCAACATGCTTAAGTTAGCACCATGGTTGCCCCATGTGCTAGAAGAAACACTACCTCTATTGAGGTCCAAGCTCCAAGCTTGTGTTGAATACTAGGTGAAGGATAAATACAAGTGAGCCAAGCACTTGTTTATATAGTATTCTTGTTCCCTTGAAAAGCAATAATAAAGCTATGACCTACGATCACAATGCGAACAAAAACTTCGTCGGCGTTCTTGAAAATCATGGAAAAATCCGTTTCCGTCACTAACTGTACGCGTTCGTCTATTGCTTTACACAAAAGCATGCTTTAAAAGTATATTCACTTGCTGGTTGCTGACGAGGTTTGATCTCGGGTGGATTCTATAAGAGGCTTTTTTTTTAACCAAGTCGCCTAGTGGTTTTGCTTGTACAAGGACTAAACAAAATAGCTACATATACTGTTTAGGCCCGTCAGCTTGACGTAGTATAAAAGCTTGTAGAGGAAGTCTTTAGAGATTCTATACTTGCTATATTCTCTGAGGAAGATTGACAAGCTTTGACCACTTTGAAACCAATGAGACATTGTTTTCCAACAATCCCCCCTTCAATGGCATATTGGTTCAAACTGAACTGAATCCGCAAACTATCACAAGCTGCAAACTACCTCAAGCTTCAAATAGCCTGTCACAAGCTTCAAGCTTGTACTCCCGCACCTCAGAACTTTCCTTCAAAACTGAATTTGAATTTCCTTTAAAAAACCTGAACTTGCTGAATATGAACCATAATACTTGAGAAAATATGCAAACTAGATATCCAATAGTGTACACATCAAGCAATCACTGCTTGACAAAAAATGTAGCATGTACTAACTCTGAACCTGCTATCTCTTGTCTTCAAAAACCTGAAAACATACACTAGGATCCATATATTTGCATTTACCTTCCAAAAAGGTTTCTCAACGTACTTCTGCTGTGTCATGTAAATACACTAAACAAAATCAGGAACTGAATCCTGGAACCTGTGACTGTCAACTCATAACTTAGTGTATTATGAACATTGCTGGTTCATCTCTGACTGTATTCAAGTTATGTCAACTCATCTCAATTGAAATCAACTGAAATATGAGTCAAAGAATCTATGATGTCATCATGTCTTCATCCTTTAAATCCTTCATACCTCTTTCCTTCAGAACTTGGTATAAACATATACTTTTGAAATATACCTTTCTGAAATATCAAGATTCTCTTGAATAGAACTCTGGAACCTTCTCCTGAACAGGAACATCCTAACAGCAACTTTCTCCAGATATTCTTCTTCTTCCTTCTTCTTTCAAAGCTAGAACATAAAGAGAACCTGACAAAAGAAATATAGGAATACCTGATTTAGGAATACCTATAAGTATGAATCTGCATTCTTTCGCATATGGCTGAAAATAAGTCTTCATGTTTCATCACCCCCCTGGATGACTTAACACTAGTATCCAGTATTCTTCAAATATATCAGACTTTATGAAATCTGGAACGTCTTCCTTCATAAATCTGATGTTCAATGATCAATACATGTATCTGAAACAAAATCTCTGAACCCTTTTTATTAGCACTGTACACATGCCAATAGCTTTCCATGTCATTCCTCAGCTTTCCAAATTGTAGAATAAGGTTAGCTGAACCGAACATAACAAAACCTTGCTGAAAGCTTCATAGGATTCATAACCTTCTGTAACATAACAAGTATTTCTATCTCTCTGCAACACAAATTTGATAGAATCTGAATCTTTGACGGACTTCTTCCAATGCTAAGAACTTCACACAAACAAAGGATAGTCAACTGACTCATAAATACTCAAGATCTTCATGATCATTCAAGATCTATGAACTCTCCTGTGTAGAATCTGCTCTCATCAAACCTTCATGACTGAATGTTTGATTTGCTACCTGAATGTCTTCAAGTGTCCATGCTTCTCAAAAAGTTGTAAAACTTTTCTTCAAACAAATCCTTTCCAAGAACCTGTGTCTCCTACTTAAAACATAAGTGGACAAACTTCTCACCTTGAGAACTCCAAAAGCTGCAAGTTGATACTTCATAACTTTCATATTTTACCCGGGTGAAATGTGACAGTACCTGCTTGATTTTCTTTTGGCTAACTCCACTTTTCAATCAAGTGATAGGATATGATGGAACACCTTTTTGAATACAAACATGTATCCAAAAGTTAAGACAATCACTGAAAGTAGATTCTTCAACTGACTGGTACATCAACAAGCTAAATTTTCTGAAGTTTCTGAAAATACTGAGTATGAGGTAACCTTTTCCAAACATAAAACCTCAACGCAAGTCTTCAACATCTGCTACAAAAAACTCTTTTACCTTAAGAGTTAGATAAAGAAGAAATATACTTCTCTGCAACTTGTCATATACAAAGTAGCTCTGTATTGACACTCCAAGAATTCTTTGAGGGAACATATAAGCTGCCCGCTTAAAAAGCTTCAACATAACTCATACACATATGAGTGCTTTTGTTTCTCTCGATGCAATTCTTTGTCAAATCTACTAAATCATGACCAAGTGTAATGCAAAACAAGAAACAACTTCTTCTTTAAACAAGATGTTCTCGTAGACTTGTCTTTGGGTGTAGAGGATAAAATAGGAAAAGTATATGGAAAGTATATGAGAAAAGGAAGCCTTACTTTTCTTTTGGAAATCATGGACTTTCTTCTTCTGCACCTTTCTTCCACCTGATGATGTCAACATCTTCAAACTTCTCTTCCATACCTTTTTTTATCTTCATCTTGAAGTAGCAAACACTCTTGACTTCTTCGAATGAACTTTTCTCTTCCTCTAATACGAAGAGTAAGAGATAAAACAAACATGGTATACAAATGGAAGTGAATATAGAATCATGTTTTATCATCTCCTCATATCTCTGAATCAAAATTCTGCTTCAAATGTCTGAAATGACTAAATTCACCAATCTTTTGTTTGAATGATGAATTACCCTTCTAGAGTTACCTTCTCTAGATACATTTGTACCTGGATATTCAACCAACTTACAACCGAAAATTGGCTGAAAAACTCATCCCATCTTCACATTTGTCTTCTTAGATGAGCCTTCTTGCCATGAAAGAGATCTCTCAAAACTCTCTAGAAAAAACCTCTAGATACCTGATGTAGCCTTTAACTTTCAAATGATGAAAGCATATAAAAGCATTCCTTGAATTTCTTCAAATCTCTTCATAACTGCTCTTCTAAGATATGACCTTCAAATGATAATCTGATAGTAGAAATTGATACCTGTGATTTGATGTTGATATGATTCCTTCATATTCTCTAAACCACTGTTCTTCCTAGAATTTGAAGTAGTCTTCTCTTCATCAAGTCTGGGTCTTCAAACAATACTTTTGTAAAGTATTTGCATACTCTTCCAAAAATATTCGGCTGCTAACAGATCATCAACTTCATACTCCACACTGATGAATACACATGTAACTGAAATGTCTAATTCTCAAATCTCTACTCATCTAGATTAAGTGTGTATGTCAAATGTCAAATATTAGAAGATGCTTTCAAATCAAATGTTGTTAATCTCGAATTCTGGGAACCTGAGATATGAATGAGCCTTAATGCATTGATGCCAAAGATCTAAAGTTCTGTAACCAAAACCTTAGTGCTCTGATACCAAATGTTGGAAGTGAGGTAGGCCCTTAGGCTCATGTCACAGGTCCATGGTTCCATAGGTCCAGGATATACAACATTAATTCCAGCATTCTTCAATATTGACAAAACATGAACATATCAAAACTTAATCATACAGATGATGAGATAAAGATAGAGAAAGAATAGAGAACATGTGTAAGGTGTTACGTAAGCCATTGCTTACTCATAGTATCATATATACCAATGTTCAATGTACAATGTGGGAGCAAAACTCTCAACCACTCTATGTGATGAGAAATAGATGAATGACTGAATGTACAATGTAATAAACATATTCAGATGTATGGGCAGTAATCTGAATATACATGAGTTGTGTGACCTTATAGGTTATAGAAGAGTGAATATGAGTGACTGAAAGAGTAAGGATCAGTGTGAAACTGATAGTCAAGAAACCCTCATATGAACTTAGGCTATGGAAGACCCTAAGTTAGATACGTGTGAAAAGATCACATACTTATAAAGTAGCATAGAATGCTAACAAGTTTGCTGCAAGAAATCCTCAAACTCATGTGAACACACCTTCTCAAACACCTCATCAAAATATGCATAAAGCATATACGTACTGTTTCTCTTGTACCTATGCCGAATAGGACTCCTCCTGATATGAACGCCACGGCCTCCATAAACTTCAAGTAGTACCTATGTGCATAAAGAGAATATGTACCTGAATACTTAACATAAGATATGAATCTTATGTTAACCACCATCCAGTGTGTTTGAAGTAGCCCGACATCTTCTTGTAGAAGACAATTTTCAACCTAATATCTTCCTGTAGAAGATAATCTTCAAATACACCATGTAGATGCTCAATCCTCACCATCAAGCTGCTAATGACCAAGTCTTCTTGCCATGAACAAGAGATAACCTCCTCTCCATGAGCTAGAGTGTGAGCACACCCTTCATCTTCTCCAAGAAGAATCATTAAGAAGAACTCCATAGCTACTCCTCAACATGCTTCAAGTTAGCACCATGGCTGCCCCATGTGCTAGAAGAAACACTACCTCTATTGAGGTCCAAGCTCCAAGCTTGTGTTGAATACTAGGTGAAGGATAAATACAAGTGAGCCAAGCACTTGTTTATATAGTATTCTTGTTCCCTTGAAAAGCAATAATAAAGCTATGACCTACGATTGCAATGCGAACAAAAACTTCATCGGCGTTCTTGAAAATCATGGAAAAATTTGTTTCCGTCGCTAACTGTACGCGTTCGTCTATTGCTTTACACAAAAGCATGCTTTAAAAGTATATTCACTTGTTGGTTGCCGACGGGGTTTGGACCCGGGTGGGTTCTATAAGAGGCTTTTATTTTAACCACTTCGCCTAGTGGTTTTGCTTGTACAAGGACTAAACAAAATACCTACATATAGTGTTTAGGCCCGTTAGCTTGACGTAGTATAAAAGCTTGTAGAGGAAGTCTTTAGAGATTCTATACTTGCTATATTCTCTGAGCAAGATTGACAAGCTTTGACCACTTTGAAACCAATGAGACATTGTTTTCCAACAGTTTCAAGGTTCTTTCTCCTATGTGCCCTAACCTTTTGTGCCAAATCTCAAGTTCTGAAAGTGTTTGATCTTTATAACTGTATAGTGCAATATTCTTTGTATCTTCCATCTCAAAAGTGAAAAGTCTACCTGATTTTTCTCCTTTAGCTATCCTTTTGAATCCATGTCTTGGGTCCTCCATAAATGCTCCATATTGATTGAATCTGACCTGCAAACCTTTCTCCACAATCTGGCCAACACTCATCAAATTTTTGGTGATAGTTGGTACATAGAGTACCCTGCTCAACAAATTTTGATTACCATCACAAGTCTTCACATTTCCAACTTTAACTACTGAATGCTTTGTATCATCACCTATTTGGACTTGGTGTTTACCTTTTGGTTCCTCAAGATTAGAGAGTAGTGCCACATTACCAGCCACATGGTTTGAACACCCTGAGTAAATGTAAAATAAGTGATCATCATCTGTACCTGTCTTTGAAGTCATGTTCATGATCAGAAGAGTGTCATCATGATCTTCTGTGTAGTTGTTGTAGTCCCTTCTAGTTTTGAAACCTCCTTGGTAGTTGCCATTGTAATTGTTGTTGTAATTGTTGTTGTGGCCTTGATGATTGTTGAACCTTCCTCTTGACTGTGAGTATCCACCTCTTTGGTAGCCTCTTCCTCTCTGATTTTTGTAATTCCTGAAACACTCATCTGTGGTATGATTTGATAAACCACAAATGTTACATGGTGATGAACTATAGGGTCCCCCCCTACCTTGCTTACCTCCTCTGCCCCTTCCTCTTGAAGATCTACCTCTCCCTGCATAGTTGGCTTGGGAGGTAGGGCCTTCATCTTCCACCTTCTTACTCTTGCCTTTATCCTTAGATTTCTTATCAGTGTATAGGGAAGAAGAGTTGTTACCTTTGGATGTATCTCCACTCTTGGTGAGCTTTGCTTCATGTGTAAATAGTTGACCCATGAGAGTTGTAAGATCTGGAGTGTGCATGTCCATGTAGAGATCCATTGCAGTGGTG